>PVJH01009743.1:0-77269 GCA_004026705.1 Nesogale talazaci | reverse complement strand
GAGTGGATATCCAATGCCCATTGGATTGAGTGGATATACAATTAATCTACTGTCTTAATACTAATCCTATAAGTTTATGCACATAAATCAATTTCCCCATCACTATATATAAATATGTTCACCTATATACATGCCTGTATTTAGACCTCTATAAATGCCCTTTACTCCCCAGTTCTTTCCTTTTCCTTTCCTTTTGTCCTACTATCATGATCAATCTCCATTTGGGTTCCAGTATTTTTTATCTGTTACATTACTCTTGATCAATCCATATGAAGCGTCTCACACCCACCTAGCTACTGATTTTGGATCTCTTGTAGTTCCCTTGTCTCTGAAGGTGTTGAAGGGATCAAGGATCAGGCATCAAAGAACTAAAAAATTATATCATTATAAGTGAGAGGGAGTATAGATTGGGAACCCAAAGTTCATCAATAGGTGAAGCAACATCCCCTTACAGAGAGTCACAGGAAGGAGTTGAGCCAGTCAAGGTACGGTGTAGCAACAATGAAATATGCCACTTTCCTCTAGTTCTTAAGTACTTCCTTCCACCCACTGTAATGATCCCAATTCTATCTGAAAAAAATCCAGCTAGACTAGGGGATATACACTGGAACCATAAACATGGGGAATTCAGGATAGATGATCCCTTCAGGACCAGTGGTGGGAGTGGTGATACCGGGAGGGTGAAGTAGAAAGGGGGAACCGATTGCAGGGCTCTGCATGCAACCTCCTCCCTGAGGTACATACAACAGGGAAGTAGTTGAAGGGACCTGTCGGACAGTGTATGAGTTGACAAAATAATGATAATTTGTAAATTATTAAGGGTTCATAGGTGAGGGGGAATAGGGAGGGAGGGGAAATACAGGGAGCTTATACCAAGGTCCTATGTAGAAGGGTTTTTAGAGAATGATGATGGCAGCAAATGTACAAATGGGAACTGCATATAATTAATGTATACATTAATCGTGATGAGAGTTGTATGAGCCCCAAAGAAAATGGTCTATTTTAAAAAAAGAAAAGAAAAGAAATAGAACAATAGCAGCCTGTGTGACTGCTCAGACTTCCAGATACTTGTTTCTCTTTGACCCAAAGCTGTGGTTCTTTATCAAATCTATTGCTGTCATCTCTGGTTTTAGAAAAGTGGCTTTGATCCTTTGTTGTTATCATAGTTTTGGAGAGAGAGAGAGAGAGAGAGAGAGAGAGAGAGAGAGAGAGAACCCCTACACATCTGGTTTGGATAAGAGCTCAAATTCTGAACTCCTGGTGGTACATAGAGGTTACGCATTGGACTGCTAACTGTAAGTTCAGCAGTTCGAAACCACCATCCATCACGTGGGAGAAGATGAAGTCTTCTATCCCCATAAAAAATTCACAATTTGGGGGACCTACGGGGCAGTTGCTCTCCATCCCAGAGAGTCTCCATAAGTCAGAATTGATCCACAAGCTGTTTCACTTTTTTAGGTTCAATGGATAGCAGCGATACTTCAGAAATCTATTTTCAGAGTCTCCTCATGAATTAAGCCTGCAATGAATTCCTTTTGACCATTACTTAGGGATATGGACTGTCTTGGTCTCAATTCCTTTCAGCAGCCCAAGGAGAGGTGGTTTCCCTTAGGGACTTGCATAGAGATCTCTGTACTGGGGGTCACAGATCAATTTGTAAGTTCTTCTGTCTAACATGATATAAGTATCCCCCTCCTGGTTTCATTTCCGCCTTCTGCTTTGTCCCCTATAACTTCAAGGTAATGATCTGTCACCAAATCATGCTATCTGATAGTTGCCTGTCTCTTCCTGTGTCCTTTTTAAGTCTCGGCATACTCTTGAATGCCATTATGAACTCATGCACATGGTCTCCCTTATCCAGATGACCAGTCTTTGTCCTGTTTAAGATATAATAAAAGTTATCCTTAAAATATGTTTGAGTAGGGAGGTCTCCTTTGTACCCTAAAAGAAGTGTAAGTTCTATTAATGGCAAAAAGGCATTGAAAAGGGGGAAACAGAATTAAGAAACTTATGATGAAGCACACTATGGGAGCATTGGTGTTTAGTGGTTACGTGTAGGGCTGCTAACTGCAAGTTCAGCAGTTCAAAACCAGCAGTCACTCTATGGAAGACAGATGGAATTTTCTATTCAGTTAAAAATGTAGTGTGAGAAACCCACAGGGGCAATCAAGTGTTCCCTCTTGGGTCAGAATGGACTGGATAGCAGTGAACTTGAGTTTGAATAGAGGCACAAACCGTTGGCTCTTTGAGTGCTAATTTTAGACATCGGGGTCTATAAAGAAAGGCGTTGAATCTAGAATTGTGCTTTAGATCAATAGTGTTGGAATTTGCCTTTAGTTATGTTATATTCCATAAAATATAAGGTATTTCACAGAATGAATGGGTCAGTGGATCATATCAGAATGTAGATAGGCACAGGAATGAAGAATGAAAGGAAACTGTAAATATCAGATGTATGGTGCCACTAAATGGCTTGGAATGACCCTTTCTAGCTATATTTTGTGTAACTCCCACCAGATGACTCAGTGGGAGCATGAAAATCATGCATATGATACACTAACGTGACAATCAGTGTTGTGATTCTACTGGGAGTAAAATGAGCCATTTAAGAAGAATTTAATAGGGAACTCTTACAGTCATGAAGAAAGAAGAGCCTTGAGCAGAACGTGTTATTTGGACCCTAATATGCTGTGCACACAGGCACCAGTGGCAGATACAGCAGCAGAGGGAATAGCATCAAAATCATGAGACAGAACTTTGGGCTTCAGGCTCACAGGAGAAGTAAAGCTGCATGCCTACCAGCACGAGACTGCTTCTCAGAATAGCATGCCCTTGGACATTTAACGATGCCAAAAGAACTGTGTAACACTTGTCCAAGCAAAGCAGAAGCCGAGAGGCCTGTGACTGAGAGGCCAAGGATCAGAGACAAGCACATCCATGAACATGATCAAGCAGTGTGCTCCTGACCAGAGAACTGCTATTTCTGACACTGAAATGTAACCTGATAGCATACTTCATAAAACCCATAATCGTGAGTTTTATCTGTGAGTTCTTTGTGGCCTTTGCAGCAGATTATCGGACCCAGCAGAGAAGTAGAGGCCTGTGGGAGAGCCAGATGGTGTCAGAAGAGGGCAAAGACAAGTGGGGAGAGTGGAGGCTTGTCTAGCCTCTGCCTCCTAGGAATTGGTCTGGTAATTCTCCTCCTTTGCCCTGTAAAGTCAGGAGGAGTCCGACCCACATTGGCGAGAGGAAGTGTGAGAAGTCTTGTCATATTGTAGAGACTGCGAGCAATGTCATGAAATAAAATGCAGATGAAGTGAAAATGGAAGTAGATATTGAAAGCAAATCAATTCCATAGTGTTTCACCCAAAAACAACGTAGGAAAGAATGAACTGGTTCTTCAAGTGTCTCTGAAAAAATGCATCGCATCATCTTTGCCCAGGGAAGAGATGGTTCAGTGGTAAAATGTTTGCCTCTCATTGCCGATGATCTGGGTTTGTTTCTTAACCAATTGACCTTGTGCACAGCCACCAGCCATCTGTCAGTGGAGCCTTGCATGGTGCTGTGAAGCTAACTCAAGGTACAGCCGAGTCTCCAGATCAAGATTGACATGGAGGCAGAAAGACTAGTATGGTAGCTACATAATCTGTTGTCAGTATGAGACTTATGAGTGAAGGGGTGGAGTTTAGACTGCCAATCTCAGCTTGATGACCTCATTTGGAGAAGCTAAGGAGATAAATAGCTCTCTGGAGGCAGACACAGACTCACTCCCTGGGAGACATTGCAGATGACAAGATACATGGAGCTAGGCTAGTTCCCTGAGCTGGAAGAGATACATTGAGACCTGTAGTGTTCACCTCATCTGGCATCAGTTTGAGGATTAAGAATCTGGCAGTGGAGTCTAGTCTGTCAATCTGGAGATAGTCAATGACATCTCTGTGTGGGCATGGCCTGTTACTCTGATAATTCTAGGAAATCTGGTACTTCTTTCTTAGAATCAGGAGACACTCTCTCACTTTCTTGGAGACTCTGCTGACAAGACTTACTTCCCATGAGACATCCCGTGAGAAGCCACATGGATACAACCAGACTTCTGAAGCCGGAGAAGCCCCAGAGAGACCGCTGCCAGCACTGAGATGCTTCTACCACCACTGACTTTGCACTCACTGCCCTGTGACCTTCCTGCATTCAGCATCATTGCTTGTGTTTAGTGAATTTGAAGAGGACTTTATAGATTGCTCTCAGACATATGGGCTAATATTGGACTTATGGATTTGACAAGAACTGGTCTGGGATGTTGTTCCTCAATGTTCAATTGCTCTTGTATATAAACCTCTCCCTTAAATACATATGAGTGTCTCCATGAATTTGTTTCTTTAGTCTACCCAGACTAACACAAGACCCGTGTTAGCACTGAGACGCTTACAACACCACTGGATCCACAAGACTTCCCACTCACTGGCCTGTGATAGTCCTGCATTCAGCATCATTGAAGAGGACTTTATAGATTAGTATTGGATATATGAGCTAATAATGGACTTATGGACTTCATCTGGACAGGGCTGGGATATTTTCTTAATGTACAATTACTCTTTATATAAAATTCTTTCTTACACACAGGAGTGTCCCTAAATTTGTTTTTCTAGTCTACCAGACTAACGCACCTGGTGAGCTACTTCTGAAAATTAGCCAAGAGAAGCTTTATTCTTAATCAACCAGAAAGACAGAATAGGGCAAAGTAACATTTTGTTTTGGTGTGTGTGGGCATCTTAAATCAGGGACTGACTCATTGTCAATCAACAATAACAAGCCAAGGACAGAGTATGACAAAGTCCAGTGACTTGGGATTAAGCACACTTTATTTGTGAAGAAAAAGAATGCAAAAATATCAACAATGTTGATATTAGAATGGTGGGGATGGTAGAGGCCTTGTGGTGGTCTGTTATGAGTCAAAGTTCCCGTATGAAGTGACATCAGCCAGTAGATAACAAGAGTCAACTACAAAGATGGCAGGCCCAATTAGAGTAGGGCTCTTCCTAGATGTATAGGATAAAAGATGGAGAGTATCGTGGACATGTGAGTAGAGTTGTTTTCTCAATTTATAGAGCTCAATATCAAATGAAAACATGGGGTCTTTTCTTCAAACAGAAAAAAAAAAGGCACCATTAAAGGTATGAGAATATCAAGTGCTCCCTGTACTCCCATGCCATGGCTTCTCTCAACTTCTCATGGTGCTTTTTTATTTACTTAATATTATTCCAAGTGAAAGGAAAATATGTAAATGATTATACATGGATTTTACCATTTATAATATTGTGCGGTGCCAGGGTTACATACAAATATAAAAGCATTTAAATCACATAAAAAACTCTGCACACTCCACAGCCCACATATGTGTGTGTATTTCATTCCTACCTGAAAAGTGAGAGAGTTGGATAAAATGAACTGAACACAACTACTTTTGTTTCACATGTTGATGTGTACCTATTCTACTAAAGTTCTCTGCAATCTGCTTGCTCTTAAATAAAGGTTGAAATTCTAAAACAAAACATATAATACTTATGGGCTGGATGGCTATCTTATTCCTTCTTTATGTTGTCAATTTTATCAAAATGCAAGGAAGTAACAGGTGTAAGACAGTTTAGGATACAGTCCCTTGATTGTTTGTTTCTTAAGGAACCATTTCCACCATTCTGTATTTAAAAGAAGTTCTGGCTTGAATTGAAGGAGTGGCCCCACTTCCTCTGTTGCAGTGAAAAGATGTTTACCTGAAGCTCATTATGAGTCAATATGATGCAATTTGGGTATAATATCAATGATGCAATTCTCATGCATCACTGTCCACTATAAGTTGGTACCTTTGTGGAATCAGAGAAGCAATATGTGATTGGAGAGGCAAGACATGGTGGGAAGACATGCTATAATATGGCATCTACCCATGCAAATTTTGTTGACCCAAAGAACTTCCATGCAAAACACAAGTTCAAAGATTTGTTAATAACCTCATCAGTTGCCACAGAACAGTAAATCACATGTGTACATGGCACAACAATTCAGGCCAACTCGGGATGTACCAATAAGAAAATGAATTAAGACAGCAATTGGTCAAAAAAAACCAAGAAAACAATCTCATGACCAGATTACACTATGGGTTCAACATGAAAAGAGAGTACAATAAACAATGTTGAGTCTGAGCTCAGGGATATTATACACAAAGAAAAAAAAGGTGACACTCAAACGTAATGGCTATTGAAGCCATTTGGAAACAGGCACACAATGTTATGATTTTTAGTTCTTGAAGCCTGATAACTGATCCTGTAGACGCCTCATGGTCATACAAGCTGGTGTGTTTCTTCCATGTGGCCTTTGTTGCTTCTGAGCTAGATGCTGTTTGTTTACTTTCAAGCCTTTAAGACCCCTGATGCTATATTTTTTGATAGGTGGGCACCATCAGCTTCTTTCACAACCTTTGCTTATACACACATTTGTCTTCAGTGATCGTGTCAGGAAGGTGAGCCTTATGGAATGCCAAATTAATAGAACAAAGTGTTCTTGAATTGAGGAAGTACTTGAGTGGGGGTCCTATGCTCATCTGCTGTCCTAATACTAACCTTATAAGTATATGAAAGTTGGTCTATTCCCCCATCATTATATATAAATATATGCACCTATATATATACCTGTATGCAAACCTCTATAAATGCCCTTTACCACCATACCCAGTTCTTTCCTCTATTACCTTTTACTTTCCTCTTGTTCCACTATCATGCTCAGCCTCCATTTGGGTTTCAGAATTTTCTCTGTGTTACATTAGCCTTGATCAATCCCTATTGGACCCCTCACACCCACCTTGTCACTGATTTTGAATCATTTGTTGTTTCCTTACCCCTGGGCCGGTCAACACCACCCCTATTCACCTCCTCCACTTATCCCATGTCCCCCCTGGAATCATCAGTTCTGTCATTTTTGCCCCCAGACTATTCATTCAGCCAATCTTATCTACATAGACCTGCAGAGGTAACACTATGTACACACAAAAAAAAGGCATCCTAAAATGAAGCAACCAAAAGGAAATAAAATAATGATAACACAAAAAAGCCCCAATGTCATATATACATGTAAAAATAATAACAATATAAAAGCCTATAAATAGTTCAAGGTTTGTTCATTGACCTCCAGAAGTGTCCTCTGGTTGAGTCAGAAGGGGTGCCAAACCCTCGCCCCAAAGTATATCCTTGGAATCAGGAATTCCATGCTCTGTTTTACATTTTCAGTGTTTTGCTATGGTGTGGTTATTTCAGACAGGGTATAATCCTTAACCTGTTTCTCCATTGTTGACCCTGAAAGAACTTGGGTCAGCAAGGTTAGCCGTATTTCATAGTGGGGCCAGCCATATGATCCTCTTTTTGCATCGGCTGTTCTGAATGGGATAATCATCCTGAAGGCTTTATGGGGCAGTATGCACTCCATTCTCACATGCGCTGGTATATCTGGTATATCTCACTTCCCCAAGCTGCAGCTTCATTGCTGACCTCCAAGAAAAACTCTCCTGGGGGAGAGGTGGCTGCCGCTGTAGTTGGGATTGAGGTTGTGTGATAAGGACAACAAATGTACAGATGTGCTTGGCATGCAATGGTTGTAAGAGTTGTATGAACCTCCAATAAAATTATTTTTTTTAAGTTCTTGACAGTCTCATTGGGATACACACACTGGAAACTTGTGAGAGAAATTTTGAGGAATTGGGGGAAATAGGCACGATGATCAAAAGAGAACTGAGTGAAATTTTAAAGGATAGTAAGGACAAAATCACTCCAATAGCAGAAATATAATCTTTGCTAAAGAAAACAAGAAACCAAATGGAAACTTGAATAGAGTGAATGTTTTGATCCTTAGACTAATTAGAATAATAATCCTAGAGTACAGAGAATAGGACAGATAGGTGATTCAAAAGATGATGGCATAAATTCAGGAAAGATTACTTATTTCAGGAATAAGTATTAATGAAAAATAGATATACTTAAAAGGAACACATGCAGTAGTTAATGGAGTACCAGTATTTTGATTCAAAATTATTCAATTATGGCTCATACAGCAAAATAGGAATAGAAATTGATTTACAAAAAGTGGTTGTACTTAATAGTCACCCAAATGAGTAAACTTATGTGTGAAACCCTGAAATGGGGACTTTGGAAGAGGGATAGGGAACCTTTTCTGGATCCTGATATGAAATATTGTGGAGAACAACACATCCACAGTCCTGCATTTGGCTGCCATCTTTTGAGCAAGACACCATGGTTTCTGACTGTGCTGATTAAGATTTATTGCTATGCATTTAACACACTGCCCTTATTTTTAAGATGGAGACTAAATTTCTAGCAGGACACCAACCTGTGTTTTTCTTTCCTGTTCTAGTGTTCCCACATTTAAAATTTTTAAATTTATTCTGGGTTTGCTTCATTGGCTATGACACAACTCAGAAGAACCAGTTTGAAGCCCTGGATATAGCCAAAGATGACAATTTAGGAGAAAAATGGTTTGCAACTCTAGGTCATAACGATTCTTTACATCTCAGGTGAAACTGACTGATGTAGTCTAAATAAAACCCACTCTGGCAAAATTTTAAATTAGAATAATTAAGAGGAAAACTCTTAGAAGCATTGTGAAAGAAAAATCAATTGGTTCCTTAAAAGACATTTAAGATGTTCTTGATTTTCGGTATGTATTCTGAAATATTTACTGCAAGGATAAAGAGAGAGACATATGAGGTTTTCTCTAAGACATATGCATAGGTTTGAAGGGGGACACTTTGGTTAAATAAGTTAAAAGCCCATTGATTTTCTCTCATGTGTTATATTTTTCTTTTGCATAGTGCAATTATTATGTGTTTTTTTTAGGAGTTTGTTGTTCGGACTGTGAGATGCGAACACACAAACCTCAAGTAGATTTGACTCAAGCCACATAGGGTGTGCAAAACAGAACTCTGTCCTACAGTATTTTAAAGCCTGTGATCTTTTGAAAGCAGGTTGGCACACTTGTTTTCCAGGATACCTCTGGGTGGATTTGAACGGACAACTTTGCACCTATTTGTTAATCACTTAATCATTTGTACCACCTGGAGATGTTGTCCTATAGAAATAAGATTTTAACTTTGATGTGCATTTTGGAAACCTGGTTACCTGAGAAATGTATCAAAAGAGAAGACATCTAGTGAAAAATTCATGCTTTAATCATTGATTTTTATATCAGCCAAATACATAGCTAAGGCTAAACAATTTTTGTGGTTACTATAGGTTAATAAAATTAATTATTTTTATTATTTCTGATAACACAGCTTAAAAACTTCAAAATGGAGCCAGAAGGTTGTTGCAATCATTTTTGTCATATGGTGACATAGTCAATCATGAATATCACTCTTCCTTTTAAGATTTAGACATGTTCAAGCATAGCTCAGAGACATTGTGGGTTTCTTTCCATACCAGGGGTGCTCACACTTTTTCAGCAAAAAAACTACTTATGAAATGATGAAGTCAAAATGATCTACCAATTTCAAAAATGAAAAACATATTTATTTTATTTATTGCATTTATTCATAAATGCATTGAGAATCCTTTATATGTACAATGTACATTTATGTACCTTACAAAACTGCATGAGTCCATATTGCACAACACAACAGTTAACTATGTACATTTTTTGTCATGACCTGAGTTGACGCTGATGATGTGCACTGAATGGAATGAGTCAGAGATGCATAGTTTGGACAGTAGCTGCTGACAGCCAGCCTCAAGCACACTTCCAAATGATCATCAGTCATGATAGAATGGACTTCATGATCTTTATGTGGGAAAAGGCTGACTCACATGAATAAGTAGAGCTGAATATGCAGTCAAGGAGGTAGCACATTTTCTCATGTTTGGCTACTTTCCCGCTCCAAGTAAGTTTCAGAACTGTCCATGCCCTCTGGACTTCAGCTGAATGTCAGCTTGTAGTGTCAAAATCTCCCATTTCATATGAAAGTTATACGTTTTTGGCTTCTTACTTGGGCCAGTGCCCCCATTCATTTTAATACCTTTTATTATGTTAAAGAGAAAACAAGGTCTAAAAATTGGCGATAACTTAGCTTGGCAGTTTTGCTGCACTTAGTGCATTGTTGCGCACGTGTTTGACACATACGACTGAATCTGATTGACTGTACTGTATATCATTTAAATGACAGGATTGATGTCTATTTTTTAATGATATGTGTATGATCTTCCAACACTGCATTTGCAATCGATAGTAGATCGCAATCGACATAGTGAGCACCCCTGTTCCAGAACATCACAATGGAGTGAACATAAAGCAATGAAGTCAGTCACATATATTTGTTTGTTTCCCAGTGAGCATAGAAGTTAAGTTTAGACTATCGTGTCTTCTGACCAGTGTGCACTCACATCTTGAAAATGTTTGAAGTATTGTGAGAATTAGCATGAAGTCATGAAGTGAGCACATGCTGTTGACAAATGAAATGATGCCAATAGACATGCATAGTGCAGACTTACCACCAACCCTCAATTTGTCAAAAAGACAATATTGATGCCAACACAGATTCAAACGCAGAAAAGATTTTAATAATGGCACACTGCCAGGCCATGCTTCCTTCTCACTTGCAATAAGGTGAAGCACAAAAGGACAAGGTATATCTGTAAGGACTTCAACAGGGTTCAAAAAGAAAATCACTACACATTTTTTGAGAAAGTTAAAACCATATATGACTACCCCCAAGCCGCTTAATACTTAATAAATCTTCATTTAAAATGACTCAGACACATACACACAAAGAGGCAAAACACTTCTATCATCCAATCAAGTGATGTCAAGTTTGATAACATAGATTTCAAAAACGAAAAGTTAAATATTGATGGTGTTGTATGGATCCATGATAATGAAAAAGAAAACCTGAAGAATTGATACATTTGAATGATGGTGTTCACAGAGAATAGCAAAATGACCGTGTAACTCCCATGATGAAAACAAATCTGTCGTGGAGGAAGTAAAGCTAATTTGCTCTTTGGCAGCAAGGAAGGTGAGATTTCACCTCATGCACTTTGGGCATGTTATCAGGAGAGATCAGTACCTGGAAAAGGACATCAAGACTGGTAACATTGAGAGTCAGCCAGCAAAAGAGGGCAAACATTCGGTGAGATGGATTGGCACAGGGCTGAAAAAACAGCTACAAGCCTTGCAAAGGGGGCCCAGGAACAGGCCACATTTCCTTGTCTTTGGCACAGGGACACTTGGATTCAAAGCAGACTCCACAGCACCTAACAGCAACAACAACAGCAACATGTGTACACTACCGAAGACTTAGGGGAAATAGCGTCAAAGTGGCGACTATTGAAAAAGAAAGGGTACATTAGTCAATTGCCTCTGCTTTAGAAACCTTAAGATGCTAGAAAACGAAGCACAAATTAATCCCAGAGAAAGAGAAATTGAAACACTAGAAATTTAGCACAAAACTTCTTCAGGAAAAATGTAGGAAATTCTTCCAGGTTCATCTTCTGAGGTCAGCATTATCATGTAACCCAGACCAGGAAAAGATGTTATAATAAAATAACAATGACAGACAAGTGATCATGGATATACCATTTCTAAATAAAATTTTGCTACATAGAATCAGCAATATATAAAAAGATAATGCATCACAAGTCTGACCATGGAACGAAAGGCTGTGTGAACATTTAAACCTATTGATACAACTCACTATGCTAAAAAAATTAGAAATGACACACCATGGCTGGCTCAATAGATCCGGAGGAAGCATTTGACAAAGTACGATACCTATTCCTCAGAAGCTGAGAATTCATTCCCAATAAACTGGGGATCAAAAGGAACTTTTTTTTGGGGGGGGGGGGAGACATCACTGCCTCTGGTGGTTGTGGGCGCTACCCAGTGCTGCTCCTGAGAGCTCCCTCTGGATTTGAACCACCAAGCCCGTGGCATGGGCAGCAGTCCCGCACTCAACCACTTACGCCATCAGGGCTCAGCTCCAAAAGGAACTTCTTCCAACTAATAAAGAACAACAAATAAAAACCTATAACTAACATAATAATACTGAGTGGCTGAATTCCTTCTGAGATTAGGGGCCAATATGACTATTGTTTTGTCAGTTCTATTCAGTATTATCTTGGAGGCTCTATCCAGAGTAATCAGGCAAGAAAATAAAACAGAAGGAATCCAGCTTGGACAAAATGAAATAAAACCATATTGGTTCATGCAACATTATTATCTATGTAGTAAACACAGTTCTGGTTGAGTCTGTAAGTCAGATGGAAGCTGGCGGCATCCTTGAACTCCTGTAGGTGTGGGAGCAGACAGAACAAAATAGGAAGATGAAACAGGATGACCCCAATCTGGTGGATGCAGAGATGAATTATTCTGATGGTGTGTGAATAAGTCCAAGTCTGGCATTCCACTGGTGGCTCCTGGGATCAGTAGGTGACACAATGGAAGGCCAACGAATAAGATCCAAGATCCAGATCCAGCAGAAGACAAGGGGGCAAGACAGAGCTTGCTTCTGCTCAGAGTCTCTCTTATACTAAAGACTACACCCCCAAGGAGATGTCATCAGGTTACGGCGTGAATGGTAGGTTGAGCTCGATTATCACTTTCACTGAGATTTGTCCAGTTGAGATAAAATCTGTCCATCACATGGTGGAACAAAAACCCACTGTTCGTCTGGGTAGACTAGAGAAACAAATATGGAAACATATGTGTATAAGAGAGAATTTTATATATAAAGAGTAATTATACATTAAGAAAACATCCCAACCCATTCCAGTCCAGGGCCATATGTCTGATACCAAGCTACAAAGACCCCTTCAGACTCACGAAACACATCCAATGAAGGCAAATGTAGGATGATTACAAGCCATTGGGCAGAAAGTCTTTGAATCTAGTGGCATTGTAAGGATCTCAGCACTGTCAGGGGTCTCACAATGGCTTCTGCGGCTTCAGAGACCTGGTTGCATCCATGTGGCTTATCTGGGTCAGGGTATGAGGGTAGTTCCATGTGTCTTGTCAGTTGCAATGTCTCTCAAGGAAGTGGCAGAGAGAAGGGGAGGTGTCTCCCACCTCCAAAGGGAAAGTACCACATTTCCCAGAATTCTCAGAAGAAGCCATGCCCACACATAGGCCTCATTGGCTGCGATCTGATTGACTGTGTAGGATAAACCCCTAAATGTTTAATCCTTAAATTGACAATTATATAACTACCACACCCACAATAGATGACTTTAACAGAAATGTGTTTTTACCCTTTTAAAAGACTAGATTCAAATTCAGAGGCCCAATTTTCCTTAGAGAACTTTATGCGCCTTGGCAACAGCTTTGTGTCTAGGGGTTCTTAGCAGTGGAACCCTAGGTTCAAAGATTCTCCTCTGCTCCTGACTCTGTTCCTTGATAGTAATGAGGTCCCTTTCTTCTCTCTCTGTTTCTTTCTCACTTTCAGTTCCTTGTAAAGAAAATATGTACTGTATTTGTCAGACCATAAGACGTACTTCCCCCAAAAAATGTGGAGGGAAAATGAGGTTACAACTTATGGTCCGAATGTGTGATACCCCAGAACATTTGTTTAGGATCCCATGCATCCATTTATTGTCCACTGCTGTTTGTAGGCTGTGGATTGCTGTGTGTTCAGAAGTCTCTCCTCCTGGAGTCTCAATGTCAGTCAGGTCACATGATCGGTAGAGTGCACACTTCCCCTCATTTCTTAATGAAAGTGATGATGGTCCTTAATACCAGTGGTGAGTTTATACTGTTAAATCTTACCATATTTTGCGTTATTTTAATAAATGTTTTAGTATACTGGTACTATTTGGTTCAGAATATTTTTTTCTTCTTTTCCTGCTCTTAAAACTGCATGCGTCTTATGGTCAGGTGCAACTTATGGTCCAAAAAATACAAAAACTCAAGCAGGGCTGTGACTTAAGTAAGGATGGAACTTAGGTAAGAGTAAAATTTGATTCTCACCATCAAGACATAGCCCACACCCATACTACCTCATTTAAATTCCGAGGTTAAAACTTAGACTCCATCATAAACGAAGGATACTTGCCTAAGATCGGAAATGGACGACCACCACACAGTGCTGGAACGCATGACATGCCTCAGTTAACACATGCTTTGTGGGGATAAAAGTCAATCCGTGATAGAATTATTTTTATTTACATATCCTTTTTTTTTTTCACGATGAGTATCACATTTAATTCTAATGACAATGCCATGAAGTTCCTAACATTGTCGACATATGATAAAAATGTGGGCCAGGCCAAGAAAGAAGAAGTTGTTATGAGGTCTCACGGAGTCAACTCTGACTGATAAAGACCCTATGCGTCACAGAACAAAACCTTGCCTGGTCTGCTCCGTTCTTACAGCTTTTGCAGCGCGTGACACCAATGTTGCAGCCTATGCGTGCATCCATCTCCTTGTCGATCTTCCTTGTCTTTGCTGAAGCTCCACTTGACTAGGCATGTGGCTTTGTAGTGATAGGTATAATTCTTCTTTTTCTCTCATAGGAAAAGGGTTAATTACTGAAAGAGCAATCACCAGCATTACTTAGTAAGAAATGTTTCTTGGCAAAGACTGAGAAACAAGTGTCTTAAACTATTAGAGTTCTTTAGTGGCGCAAACAAGGAGTGCGCTCATCCTCTAACGGGAAGATTGAAGATTCAAGTCCACCCAGTGGCTACCGAGAAGCAAGACCTGACAAATTAGTTCCAAAAAAGCCCTGGAGAGGTATTTTTGTAGAGTAGATTCCCGGTAGAGCAGATACAGGTTTATTCAGACACAGATGAAGCTGTCACTAGTCTGAATCCACATGAAAAGAAATGATGTGGATTTGGGTAAAATGAATATTAAAAATTAAACAAATAAGGCAGCCAAACAGATATGACCTTAAGCAGGAGCCCTGGTTGTGTACTTGTGGGCCTGCTAACTGTAAGGTCAGCAGTTCAAAGCCACCAATGGCTCTGTGGGAGCAAGATGGGGCTTTCTACTCCTGTGAAGACTTACAGTCTTGGAAACCCACAGAAGCAATTCTCCCCTGTCTGGAAGGGCTAAACTGTGGGTCAGCATCGACTTGATGACAGCAACGTTGATTTTTTTATGGCCTCAGTAAAAAAAATGAAAATACATTTGCTGCAAAAATTTCTAGAGTATATTGCTCTAGTGCAAGTCTCAGACCAACTTTGTTCCATCCCGAACCACTACTTGTGCATGGACTGTAATGTGATCTTTCTCAAGTGTTTAATATGGTTTTCATTTTGGTGTGATTTTTCACTTGCCCTTTTTGTGGCAGTCAAATCACACTGCGGATCCATAAAAATAGCCATTCTTTTCTCTTCTTGCAGTAGAAAAAGATGCATCTGTTGTTTCAGCATTCCTGATGCTGTAGAGATAATATCTGTATTTGACCTACTGGATGTTTATTAGTAGAAGCAGAATGTGCCCCTGAGGGCAGTGATGCCCCCAAAACAAACAAACAAAATATAAATGTACATGGAGCAGCGATCCCTCAGCTGGTAGGGAAGGGGCTAGAAGAGACTCGAGTCCATATTTTTCCATGGTGCCTTTTTCAGGAGTTTTCCCAGCATTCAGTTAAGTGAGGAAGTCCAACAAGTCTGTTCTTCTACCATCATTTGGGTGAAACAAACAAAACAAACCTCACTGCCACTGAGTCAATGCCAACTCATAGTGACCTGGTGGTTATGGGAAATATAGTGCTCAATTATAAATATGTGAAAAATAGAGACTCCTATTTGTCATATGAGCTATTCCTTTTGAATTCAGATGTCATTGACTGATCTGCCAGAATAAAGTACAGTTTCTACTGTTTATTCTCCTTTGGTTATAAAAGCACAGTACATAGGAGAAGTAGAGAAACTGAAATTGTGCAAAAGATATTGTACAGTCCACAGGATTCCAACACAAGGAGAGAATTTTCAGTGAAGATGTTATCAGTTGCTGTTGAGCAAAAAAATTCAAAACATAGGACTGGACACTAGAACTTTGCCTATTTCTTTTGTAGGAGGCACTCTGTGTCAAAATGATTAAGCTTCTCACCTGGTAACAGAGATGAGCAGTTTGTACTTTGCAGTCACTTAAAGGGAGAAAGATGTGCACTTTGCTTCAATAAAGATTTGCACCCTTGAAAATGTTGTGGAACAGTTCTGTTTTGGTTTTATGTGGTCACTCTAAGTCAGAATCCACTTGACAGTGGTGAGTTTGTCTTTGTAGTTCTATTTGAGTAAAGACAAGGATACAGGGAAACTATATATGAAATCCAAACTAAAGCATGAAAGGTGAGTCTTTACTATAAAAGAGGAGATGGTTTTCATTTTTTAAGTCATGTTTTTCTTCATTTTGATGAAATTACATTAAGGAACATATACACACATATAATAAATCACCTCATTAAATCCATGTACACAGAAAATTCCTGTGTCTCAGACCCTATGAAATGATTGATTCCTTTCTCTAATTCTTATTTTTCACACATCAAACTGACATCTACATTTTTAAATCCTTGCCTACACTAAGAAAAGAAGTGAAAACTTCACACCTGTAATGATTTCCTTTGCCTCTAACTTGCCAACTAATTTTTGTGATTGACATCTCCATTGAACAGATTTTTTTAATGAATGATATATTATTAACTAGTCTCATGCCATATGGACATAGCCTCGTAAGGTCCCTTTTGTTGAGCCTTAACAAAGAAGCATGATGTCACTGGATATATTCTGAAATAAAAGGACTGGAGCCTTGTATTGCAAAAATTAGAAAAGTTATAGTAAATGTTTATGAATAGGACCACCAGATTACTCTTGGTTAGCAACTTAAAGGTAAGAAGGAATGCTTATAGAGTTTGTGAAAACCAGAAACGCACTACATAGGCAAAAGATGACATCTGAGAGCAGCCCTTGGGAAGAAGGACCATCAGGGCTGAGAGAATGAAATGCAAGGTGCAGTTAATTGCCTCTATGGATAACTGCCCTCTTTTCCATAGCTCAGAAGAACTAGATGATGCCCAGTTACCACTACACACATTTCAATCAAGTATTCCAGAGAAAAATTCTGTTCCAGAGGAGGGACATATAGGTCAGAATATCTCAGATTTTCTAGAGCTAAGGAGACCAAAATCCCCTGCAACTATTGCCCAGAGATCATCTTATATAACCAAGTCCCTCCTAAAAACAAACAATAGATTACGTTAAACGTTTTAAAATATCTGCCTCAATTGAGCACGATGCTCTTTTAAGAATTATCTCAGTGGGATCAAGTTGACTACAGTAGCTCAAAAGAGTGGGTAGGAAATTGGGTGGCAGGGAGCTTATGTTAATAGGAGAACAATTCAATAAAGGAAGGTGTAATGATTGCAGAACTCAAAGTATCTAGTCCCTGTGACTGAACTGTACATGTAGAAACTGTGGGATTTGTGTCTGTCTTGCTGTATACAACAACAGCAACAGCAAAATAAAACTTTTGTTTTTTACAAAAGTCAGACTGGATGAGGAGAAGCTTTAGAGACACTTTAAACAATTACTTTGGCTAATGTTCCCTTTTAATGTATCTGTAAGTGACGGATGATGTGAATGTATATCTAAGTCAATATTTCAAAATGAATATGATTTTAAAAAATTGTGTGAAGAGAAAGAGTGAATGAATAAGAAAGGAGGGAGGGAGAGAAAACAAGCACCAAGGATTGAATTCACTTAATAGCATGAACCAGTGAGGCAGGTCACCTGTATCTATGAGGCTGGGTGCCCATATTTATATTAGGCTCATAAACTTACTGCAATCAAGTTGACAGGACAAAGTAGAATTGCTCCTCAGGGTTTCTGAGGCTGTTCCCCTAGACCAGAGCAGTCAATGTCATCTCTCCTCTACAGAATAGCTGGTGGACAGTTCACTGGGCAACTGGCTTATTAATAAGGTGACAACCCCAATGTTTAACAATTTGTCCTGCATCCCAGAGCATTTTAATTTTTATTTATTTAATAAATAAATATATTACAATGCTTTTTTTGCTTTCTAGGAGAATTTTTGTTGCTCCATATAGACCACATTTTTAACCTCCATCCCCGACCTGCTCAATGGTGTCCCACTTTACCAGTGTTAAAATCTGGTCACTTTAGTTATTAACCACACGCCAGCAAGTCCCTTACCAAGAGATGCCGGATTCAAGGATTCGTTTCCAAGCAGCTATGCTGTGGTAGTTAGGTGCCACGGAATTGGTTCCAATAGCAATAGCTGGAGCTGATGGCAAACCTATGAATTGCAGAGCGAAACACTGCCCTGTCCTGCTGCTCTCACACGTCTTGCTATGTCTGATCCCATTGTTTCAGGCACTGTGCCAATCGGCTTCACTGAAAGTCTTCCTCTTTGTCTCTGGCCCTTTACCAGGCCTGATACTCTTTCTCCCAAGCTTCCAACAATACAAAGGAATTGCACTCATTGCCCTCAAATTGATTCCAACTTACAGTGATTCTACAGGACAGAAGAGAACGGGTCTTCTGGGTTTCCAAGACTATAACTCCCCACAGGACTAGAAAGCCTGACCTTTCTCCACTGAGGAGCTGGTGGCTTTGAACTGCTGACCTTTCAGTTCGCAGCCACCATCTAACCCGCTGTACCAGCAGAGCTCAGGCGCAGTACATGGAGTTACAGAGACGCGCCAAAGCTACCTTCTCCTTTGTTGTGATACTTAGGCAAATCCGAGCACATCTCCTAAAGCAGAATTAACATCCTGCTGGATTTCATTCTAACCGTTTAACTTTTGTGCAGAGTCTTGGTGCAGGACTCTTTCTTTGTACAAGTAGGGAGGGAACTGCTGTTATAGAGGAGCAAACGCAGAAGGACAGGATGGAAGCTTGCTAGGCTCTGAAATCCCCAGGCGAGAAAATAATGCAACTCTCTTAGAATATGCTTGTTAATACTAATACTTTGGAACACAGTTTCACAAAGATTAGTTCGGATTTGCTGTAAGCCTGTCTCGGTGGCGGAGTCATTTGTACTTCTTGCCTATGGGAACCGCTGCTATTTAGTTACTGGATTGGAAAGATTCACGCCCTCTTTGCCCTTTCTCCCTGGGCTCTGAAGCCATCCCCTTGGAGTATTAAGATCAGAGTCAGATTCTCCATATTTTATTTCAAGTCAATTTACTGTCCAAACAAGGTCTTTGAAATGTGGCCTGGTGGTAACAGGATCATTCACCTTTTGCCTCAAAATGTAATGTGCTACCTCGTCTCCCTCCCTGCCTTTTCCTCGCCACTTGCAATGGAGGCTTCCTGGTTTCCGTCCACACAAAAGGGGTTGGGGGTTGGAAGAGGTCATCCTACCTCTGGTGTGAATCCTGACCCACTTAGCTAACCCCTCCAGATGTTCCTCATTCACCCATCTGTCTTGTCTCCACTGTGCTTTCCTGGGAGCCCAAGGCAGAGATGTGAAGGAACCAGAAGCTCTGTGTTTGAGGAAAGGACAAATAACTGTTGTCCTCATTGAAATGCGAGTCCAGGGCTGACAGGCGAGTCACAGGCTAGAACCACGGGAGCCAAGAAGTGTCTCTGCGCAGAGAGGACCAGCTTCAAAGCACAGTGTGGTCTTAGATGGGGATATGAATGCCCGGGAAGACTCAGGCCCTTCTTGTGCTAACCATTTATCCTCTGGATTTTCAAGTTGAAGAACCTCAGGTGTCAAAGGGTAACGATTACAAACATAACCAGAAACTAACATGGACTCTATTTCCTCTCTCCTCCCTGAAACTTAAAAATTCCAAACTTGTAACTTTGGGATAAATCATGCAGAAATACTCCAGCTGTTCCTTCCTTACTGTGTGAGAACTGGATTCTGCTTACTCTCCTGCCCCTCTTTCCCCCCTCACTGAAAAAAAAAAAGAGAGTACTTCTGAAAGAATCTCTCTGTAACAGGGACTTTATGATTCCCTCTGCATTCTTGTCTTTTCTACTTCTGCTCATTTTTTATAAAGAATCTCTTATTACCTCTGTTGTTGTGACCTTCACGTGGGCCCTGGACTCACAAAAACTTCGTGTACGCTAGAATCTGACAACTGTGATCAATAAATTCTTCATGAACTGCTTTTTTGAAATAATATCATCAGACTTTTCTTCTAAGTCTGTCGACTCCGCTGTCCAATTGGCCTTCTATTGACAGACAGGTGGTAGCTGTGCAACAGGTGGATTGGTTGGAAAGGAAATCAACTCAGGTGACTACACAGAAAGTGCGAATTCAACCCCTGAGCCCCACATGCCTTCATTGCAGTGAATCGCTAGTTAGTTGAACAGCTTCAGCATGGAGTTCCAGGTCTGGAGCACATGGGTGAAATCTCTCCATAGAACATGCATCCTAGCTTAAGAAGTGTGGGAAAGAACCCAGGGTTTGGATTCTCAGGCTTTTGAGTTCCCATTCTGTCACTGAAGAGCTCTGGGGGTTGGTTAGGTGCTCTGGAATGCCTGAACCACTGCCTCCTTGTGTGCTCTTCACAAACATCCTTATGCTTGAGCGCCTTGTTGAGGTCGCTGTGCGAATCCATCCTGTGCAGCCTTCCTCTGTTTTTACTGCCCCTCTGCTTTACCAAGCCAGGGCTTTTCTTTCTCCAATATCTGAGTTCCTGATAACTGAAGGCTAGCAGTAAGGTGTTTGAGTGAACGATCATGTGATTGATAGTTAATTGCATATCATTAAACATGCAATATGTCACCTATACAAGCGAACCCACTCCCTAGTCTCTGATTTCTTTGGGTAAAATTGCCAAGATGGTAATTGTGAAATGGTCGGTGACCGAGCTGTGATTGTTTTGAAATGAATCAGATGATGAGATGTCCTGTACATCAATGCTGTCATGTGCTGGGGGGTGGTTCCAGTTCATAGGACCCCTTTTGGACAACAGATCAAACACTTGTGGGCCCTGCACTATCCTTACCACATTATCTTTGAGTCCATTGTTGCAGCCACTCCTTAAGTGTCTTAAAGAGCAATTTAGTCTTTTAGTTTATTATCTACCAAGCCTGTGAGTATAAACTGTGACTTCCAGGGACTTTTCTGATCTAACATTAAGTTGTAACATTGGGAAGAAATTGACAGGCTCATCATTGGTGGTAAAATGTAGATTTCAAACACACGCCTAATTTTTCTGGGTAATAATTATTGGGTCAAATAATCCCTAAGAATAGATATGTTTAATTATTCAGATTTAGTAATTATTACCCATCAACATTCAAGCTGTGCTCTTGGCATTCACATTTCTACAATGTCAGTTCCATCCTGCTGGAGGGTAGTGTTCACCTTGCTTCATTCCCATCACAATGGTTGCTCCCTGACAGAACCATTCGACTGGCTGCAGAATCAAAACAGGGGATGCTAAGGGATGGAAAAGCAGGCCAGTTCCCAGAGAGGCGTTGGTCCATCCGCACTAACATCAAAATGATCTATAGTCTTAGGTTCTTGCAAGGTCAATCATGTTGATCTCTACTGGGTTTCTGAGAGTAATAAATAATTTTAGATGGTGATATATTAAGTGATCGTGGACTTAGTGTGACTCTGGTGTTTTTGACAGGGGCCATCAAGTTCTTTGTGATTCCTAGTGACTCAAAGTGACAGAATGGACCCATCCTGTAGGGGTCTTGAGGCAGGATCTTTACAGAAAATGGCCACCAGGTGTTTTTCTCCTGAGGAGTCACTGAGGGACTTCAAACTGCCAACCTTTCACTTCGCAGTCACACACTTAACTACTGCGGCACCAAGGCTCCTTAACGTATGCACAGTTTCTCTGATAGCTCCATTTCATGGAGACCCAAGGACATACCCATAGTCTATAATCATAGTCATAGCATGACAGATAGGACTTTTTTCTATCTACCTCATCTTGCAGAAATAGGTGAAGGAAAGATTCATCATTATTTTGAGTTAATGTTCTTAGTTTTTCTCCTTTTAGGCTTCCCTTAATTTTTTTAAAAACCTCTTGTGTAATTGACTATATCCTCACTTGTATGAGACAACCAAGTAATGTTTGGACTCATGAATCAGTCAATGATAACAATTCTTGTTAGAAAAGCAGTGGTGATTGAAAAGGAGGCCATTGACATTGGTACCCATTTTTAAGAAAGACCTCCTGTGACTGTCAAACTGGGTACCCAAGCCCTACTCATGCTGCACATCCCAACATCTCTGTAAGGCCTGTGGCAGGCTGTGTTTACAGACCATGAAGGAAGAGAGTGTTCTCAGAACACTTTCCCCAAGAACAGAGTCAATGGGCAGCAAGTGAAATGAAGTACTGAAGTATGTCATGGCTCTCAGAGGGCCTCAAACCTACCTTTGGTCTACAAATTGCCTGCAGAACTTGAAGCAGAAAAGCATTGGCCAAAAGAAAAAAGGAAATGGAGAATCCCTTGATGTTGAGTAAGACATTGGGGATTCAAGTTGCACCATCATCTTCTGAGAGGTGGCCAGGAGGCATCTTGGAGGGCAGAGAAACTGGAGTGCGGGAAATCTTGAAAGGGAAGCCCCAGAGAGAGATGCAGCAGGCAAGGCATCCACAAAATCATTGCTTTGAGTAAAGACACCCATGGCCTTCCAGTTAATTCCAACTCCTAAGAACCTTGCCTTCCTGTCAGCAGCAGGAGGAGAGCATGGGAAGCAAAGAGTGTAGTCACTTGTCATGGTACTTACTTATAAGTTCATGGGATATTGAAGACCAATGATAAGATCCACAGATAAGGGAGAGGGTGTCAAGGATGAGTGATGGGTGGAAAGGCCAAGCATATTGATGATGGGATTTGGAAATTCTTCACACTTACAAAAAATATTCTAGAAACATATCCAATAAAATGAAATATCATACACAGTCATTGACACAATGATCATTTTGGGGCTTATGGCATAGAAATAGGCACACTGCCCATGAAGTTCAGTCTGACTCCTATTGATTCTACATAGGATTTCTGTGGCTGTAAGTCCACTGCCACCTTGTTCTCCCTCGGCCAGATAATGGGTTTGGACCTGTGATGACTAGTCCAGCACTTTGACGACAGCATTGCCAGAGAACCTTTATCATCAGAACCAATGGAAGACAGTGGATTGTTTTATAAATAAAGATACTTGCAGAAGGATGTTATTTATGGCATTGTTTGTAGTGACTATCAGCTGTTAAAAGTCTTAATACTCATATTAGGGAATACTTGAATAAACCATAGCACAATCATATAACGAAATGTAATGGAACCATTAAAAAGAGTGGTGTATATTTATACTAAGTGAATTGGAACTATTGCTGAAGTATGCTGGTGAGTAAAACAAGACTCACCAAAAATATGTACAGTCAGATCCCTTAAACACAACTTTTAGAAATAAGTAAGAGATATACTCACATATTAATATAGACCTCATTATGAGAAGATATTAGGCTCTTCATCTTGGTAAATTGGGCAAAGCTAAAAGGGGGTGGGGAAAAGCAAGACAAAACCCTCCCATATCATAAGAAATAGAGTTGGGATTTTACCAACTGGGGCCAGAGAAGGTAGGAAGGGAGGACGATGCAATGAACCAAAACAAGGTTTCCCACACTTGAGGCAGAAGATCCATGCCTATTCCTTACAACAATTTCAAAACCATTTGAGAGTCTTAGATGGATTTTTACAAGCAAGTGAAATCACCATAATTGGATCTTCAAAAATGTTTCTGTTTTACTTCAGAGAGCCACACTGGGCTCAGGAACCACAGTTTGCAAAACCCTGGACTAGCAGGTGGACAAGCATGAACTTGATTAATGGAGGAGATCAGACTCTACAAGATAGGAAAGAAAAATCAAAGGACGGGGCAAGGGTAATCTTACAGGGGGTAGAGAGGGGAGTGTGAGACATCATTTAAACCACCGCGTACAAAACTGATCATCTGAAATGTAAAGCCTCACCTTGATTAATAATTTAACATTGTCCAAAGGAAACCGGCAGAGGCAGGTCTACTGTGGGAAGAATGGGATTGCCTTGAGTCAGAATAACTCAGTAGTAACTGTAGTTTGCCATCTGCTAGCTATTGGTGCATAACAAATACTCCAAAATTTAATGAGATAATTCTTAAATATCTCTTCCAAGTGCTCTTAACTGGGTTGGGCTAAAATAAATGAAATGAGTCATTTTCAGACTTGATTCTTCAATGACTTGATTTTGTGTGTTTCTTAATTTATCTGTAAAGATCCCAGGTGTATAGCATGGTGTAATACCAGGATATCTCCCATGACTACTACTGCCAAGTTGCCACTTATGGAGCGCTTGCTGTATGCAAGGAACTCAAAAGTGAAACTTCATTTATATTGCCTCTTTGCACACTGTGAGATGCACATTGTAAATGTTGGTTCAATGATAAGGCAACAGAACCTCTGAGAGTTCGGTCACTTAACTGGTTGTAAAGGGACTTCTAGTATTCTGAAAATTAGATCCAATGAAGATAACATAGGTATTGTTAACTCATCATGCTTAGATGCTCAATGTGTGAAAAAAAAATCTAACATTAAAAAGTACTTTAAAAATCCAACTGCTTTAAAGGAAATATATAGATGTGTGTGTCTTTATATCAAATGTATTATTATACTTGTATTTTTCCCAATGCTGCTATGGTGTTGGACTTGGGAAGGTGGATCACCCAATGTGTTATTCTGGGGTAGACTAGAGAAGCAAATACATCAGCATGCATATTGCACGAGCTTTATATGCAAGAGCAATCGAACATAGAGAAAAACACCCCCGCCCAGTCTATTAAAGGTCATAAGTCTGCTATGAGCACATGTGTCTGATACTAGACTATAAAGACTTCTTCAGACTCACGAAACACATGCAATGACACCAGATGCAAGCTGATCACAAACCCAGTGGGTAGAATGCCTTCGGAAACAGTGGCGTTGTAAACATCTCAGGGGTGGCAGGGGTCTCCAAGTGGCTCCTCTGGCTTCAGAGGCCTGGTTCCATCAGGGTAGGTGCACGTGGCTTCTCCTTCAGGATGTCTCCCTGGGAATCAGCCTTGTGTCTTGTCAGTAGAGCATCTCCAAGAGAGTGTCGTCAGTAGAAAGTCTCCAAGGAAGGGAACCGAATGTCTCCATCTCCAAGAAGGAAGCACCAGATTTCCCAGAATTCTCAGAGGAGAAGGCCACGCCCACACAGAGGTCTCATTGGCCATCTCCAGATTGACAGTCTAGACTCCACCCCTACCCTCTTAGCTCTCAAATTGACACCAGATTAGGTGACTGCCACACCCAGGAATTTACATATTATTATTACTAGTATCTGGGTGTATACCCATTATTTATAATTCCCTAACTTCTCGAGGGTGCCCTGACTCTTGGTCTGGACAAAGACAAAAAACATCACCGCCATGGATTTGTCCTTTTTAGCTGTATGGTTCACTCTTGTACTCTTCCATGATCTTTCTCAGGAGTTGCTCTTCAGTCAGTTCAGGCACATTTCTTTCCCCTCCAATGCTCCAAGTAATCTCACAATTATTTGACGGTGGTAGAAAATATCTGTGGAATTTTATTACCACCTCAAGAAAATGTCCTACCACTTAATTCTATGCTTGGGCAGTTTTGAACATCAGGCTGGTCCTCGTGTTCATCCTGTAGCTGAGATTTTCCAGTGTTCAGTGGCCACATTGCAGGAGATGGGGCTGCGTTCCATAGGGTTCAAGCATGTCAGACCCAGGGTCTTGTATTCCAGATCACTTTGCCTAGAGAAAATAAAAATCCATCTTGCAAGCTTCAACTTTTTAGCTATGTTTCTATGAGAAAGAATGCAGTTTGCCACAAGTGGGTTGCTCATGAATATTTAACCAGAGTCTTATCTATGGCTAGGAGTGGTGCCTGTGGCGCAAATAAGGAACCTAGTTGGCCTAGGGCATTATAAGTTGAGATGGTAGCTCCATTGTCAGCACTCTGGTGCTGGAAAAACAGAGGTCTGGGAGATTGCTGCAGTAAAGCCTGCACCCTAATAAGCCCTCTGGAGTGGTTCTCCATTGGGCAGCCAGGAGTCAGAATTGGCCTCACTTTTGGATGCTGGTTCACTGGAGGCCCAGTCTCCTGCATGTAACTATCCAGGCCACCAGCTGCTTTCTTCATTGGACTTGTCTCTTCCCAGGCCAATTGGAAAACACAACCATTTCTAGCTTCCCTTCTCCCTTTTGAAGCACACACCCAAATCCCATTTCAATTTTTATTTATTTGTTTTTAATTTCTTGAATAATTGTTCACTGTTAGTGCATGCAACCAGCTGGAGCAGCAGTGAGCAAACGAACAAAAACAGTGCGCTCTGAGCGAATTAAAATGAGCTGTGGAATTTCAAATCAGCAACTGCACATTTGTCTTCAATATTCATTTTTCAGTTGCAAAAACCCACAGAATGTATTCCTCCCAACACATGGGACAGGATCAGGAGCTTTGGGTCCCCACTTGCAGACGATGAACAGTTTCCCGTGATCATGATGACAGAGCCCCCATCCCAGCAGGGACACTTGGAGATGATGAGTATGTTGGACTTCTTGCTCTTTCTGCTCTTGGGGACCTCGGGACACCCCTCTGTTACGTTCTGTAGCGTGATGTTGCAGTGACAGTCAAGGCCTTCATAGAGCCCAGCAGTGTCTTGCATTGTGACAGTTGATGAGACCCTGGGTGCTGTCTTGGCCTAACCTGTGAGCACAGAGAAGGGTCTTCTGCTCAACTCCTCCTCCAACCTCTGCACCTCCTCCCAGGTCATCTCCCTCTGGGGCTTGCTGTGAAGAGTCATGGTGACGGCCGCCTTCTCACATCACTCCCATCTCCTCTGTGATGGGACCTGCCTCCCTCCATTATTATTGACATACACATGGCTTCAAGTGTCATGCTCACAAGTTTCTCTCTGAGGCCCTTTTCTTCCAACTTTTTAACTCATTCACTAAAAAAACAAATTCACTGTCATCTGCTTGATTTTTGACTCAGAAAAGAGTTGCCCCTGTGAATTTATGAGACTAAATTTTTACTAAGTAGTAAGCCACAGATTTCTCTAGTGGAGTAACTGGTGCTTGAACTGCTGACCTTGTGATTAGCAGTCTAAAATATAATCCAATCCACTCTGTAACTAGGGTTTCTCCTTTTTAACTCGGAGTGAATGATATTCTCCATCCAGGTGCACTTCCAGCTGTTGGATATAGTTATCACGTTGATCCTGAATAAGGTGGTCTCATGGGTTGTAGGGTAGAACTGTATCCCACTGCGTTTTTAAGACTACAGCCTCTCATGATTAGGTCACCAGTCCTTACTTCCAAGGCACCTCAGGGGGTATTTTGATGTTCCAGCTGCTCTTTGAGTAGTCCAAATTTTAACTCTGTGCCCCCTAATGATTCCTTCTGATTCATTTTTTTCAACAAGATTCATATGTTATTTGGGGCCCTTCAAGAAAAAGATGCTGCTAAGCATTAAAAGAACAAGAGGTCTGTGGAGGAAAATGGCAAAGAAGGGTAAATGAAGAAAGAAGAGAGGAAGAGACTTGTGGTAGTTACTTAATTTCATGCCAGGTTGATAAGCATAAGGGTGGTGTCTATTAGGTGGTGTCTATTGTCAATTAGGTCTCAACTTGATGCTGCCTCCCTGTGGGCGTGGTTTTCTCATAAGGATTCTAGGAACTTCCTTTCTCTTGATTCTGCCATCAGAAGGTCCACTCTCCCTCTCTCTGTTTCCACTCTCCTGTTAACAAGTCAAGAAGAGCTGTGTTGAAGACCCACACTCAGAGAGTTGGAGGAGACACCAGGAGACCTGTGCCAGTGCTGAGATCTTTCACCACCACGGGATCCACAAGACTTTTCACCCATCTGGCCTGTGACCTTCCCACATTTGGCATCATTGTTTGTGCTGTTTGAGTCTGAAGAGGAATGTATAGACTAGTATCAGATCTATGGGCTGATACTGGACTTATAGACCTGATCAGAACTGGGTTGGGATGTTTTCTCAAAATATAATTTCTCTTTCATATAAAGCTCTCTCTTACACACATATGAATGTCATTAAATTTGTTTCTCTAGTCAACCTGGACTAACACAAGACTGCAGTGCAGATCTGATATCTGAGAAAAGAAAGGAAGAAAGACAACTGGACATATGGCTTCTGGCTTTTCTGAGTGTTGCTCTAAGACCATCTACAGCCAGTTGATGGGGATGACCAGAGCAGGTTGCGTGTTGAAGGAGTCCTACACTGCTTCCCTCTGGTAGCCCCTGCTGTTCTGCGTGATGGGCTTGGTGCTGCCCAGGGGGAGCTTGGAAAAAGTATACAGCATGAAGTAACTGGAGACTGTCTATTAACTGTGTCCCTTGATATGGCTTGAATTGTGCCCCACCCCAGCCTCCAAGAAACCCAGACCATAGTGGAGGCAGAGATTGGAATGACATAGTGTCACATTCCCTCTTTTTATATATAAATGTTTGAAATCAACTTGTTTGTCACGAAAGACTCCAAATCCACTTCAGTTTTAATTTTCCTCTTTTTTTACTTACTGAGACTAATATTTTAAGTTGGAGGGGATTTTTCTTTTCTTTAATATCTGTTTTCTTGGCTTTTTTAAAAGCCATTTTGGCTGAGCCCCGGTGGCGTAGTGGTTGTGCGCGGGACTGCGGCCCACTGGGATGGAGGTTCAATTCCCGCTCACAGGAGCAAAGGCTGGGCCTCCTACTCCCACCACCAGGGCAGTGATGCCTAAAAAAAAAAAAAAAAAGTTAAAAGCCATTTTATTGGAAGTGAATACAGACATTCTATCATTCCATAAATCATTTAGCAGTATAGTACAATTGCTGCCACAATCACGTCAAAACATTCTTTTCCTTCTTTATGTCCTTGATATCAGTTCCCTTTTACCACCCCATCACCACCACTGTGTTAGGGTTCTCTAGAGAAACAAAACCAGAAAACTAGTTTCTCTAGAGAACTCTGCCTAACACAAGTGGTACCAGGAGTGGGGTTAATGTATTAGTCTAGGTATACTAGAGAAACCAATTCATAAAAAGCATATGTATATAAGGGAGAGGTTTATATACAAGAGCAATTGAACAGTGATACAAGCCTCCCAACTTAGTTCAGTCCAAGGTCATAAATCCAATATTATCCCATATGTCTGATTGCAATCTACAAATTCCTCTTCAGACTTGCAAACCACATAGAATGGCACCAGGACAATCACAGGTTAGGGGTACAGAGTCTTGTACATCCAGTGGAGGTAGAAGCATCTCAGCACTGGCAGAGGTCTCCTCTAGTTTCTAGGTTTCAAGATCTAGCCACATGCTGCCATGTGTCCTTGTCAGTTATAATGTCTCCCAGGGAGTCAGCCTTGTGCCTTGTCAGTAGAGCATCTCCAAGGGACTGAATCATGAGTCTCTCACCTCCAAGGGAGAAATATGGCCAGATTTTCCAGAATTCTCAGGAGAAAGCCATGCCCACACAGCAGTCTCATTGGCTCTCTCTAGATAGCCAGGCTATGCTTCATTCCTACACTCTTAATCCTCAAATTGACACAGATTAGGTGAATGCCACAAACACTGTAGCCACCCCCCTCCCCATAGTTCAACGTGGAAGAAGCACAGCAACATCAATGATGAAAGGTTTGTACATCATATAATCTGAAGTTGAAGGAGGGAATTGTATCAGAGCCTAAATTGTGAGAAGGGAGCCCAAGATACAAGTACGGGATCTTTGTAAGTAATAAACCTCCAGTGAGTCCCCTCTATCCTAAACAGAAGGATGGGAGGAAAGTGGGTACAAAGTGCATCAGAGAGATGACCATAGCAGATAGAAAGGATAAAGCTGACTTAAACAGTTAAAGCCTTGTCCCCTCTCTGAGGCAATTTACTCCTGATCTGGTTTTCAAGATGTTCTATATATTTTTGTTTTCTATTTGTTCATAATGAGGTTGATCGCAGACATGTAGTCATTTTGGTTACCCTCTTAGAATATCTTGCTTTGTGTTTTTATAAATAATTTTTACTGGGGGCTCTTACATCTCATAAAAATCAATACATCCATTATATCAAGCATAATTGTACATACATTGCCGTCACCATTTTCAAAACATTTTCTTTCTACTTCAGCACTTGGTATTAGCTCCTCCTTTTATCTACCCTCTCCCACCCTCCCACCTTCATGGCCCTTAGAGAAATTATAAATGACTATTGTTTTCATATCTTAGAAGATACCATCTTCTGTCTCCCCTTTCCCACCTTCCCACCCAGGGATAATATGTTGATCATTAAAATTGGTTCCCCCTTTCACTTCCTGAGGGGTTTACGTGTCCTGGATGCTCTGTGTCTAGAGCGATCATCTGTACCAATGTACATATTCTGATCAAGCTGAATTTGTATGGTAGAACTGGGTCAAGATAGGTGGGTGAGCAAGGGGGAAGCATTAGCTAGAGGACTACTGTGTATTTCATCAGTGATACACTGCACCCTGCCGGACATATCCCTTCCTTGTGACCCTTCTGTGAGTGAAGTCCGATTGTCCATAGATGGGCTATGGGTCTCCACTCTGTCCCCCCTCTTTGTTTGAATTGATAAAATTATCTGTTCTGGCTCTTCTGATGAATGATACATGATCCTGTTAACACCTCATGATCACATAGGCTGGTGTGCTTCTCCACGAGGGCTTTGTTGCTTCCATGCTACATAACTGCTTGTTTAACTCCAAGCACTCTGGCACTATATCTTGTAATAGCCTGGAAACATAAGCTTTTTTCACCACATTTGCCTCTGAACCCATTTTGTTTTCAGTGATCATGTTGGGAAGGAGAGCAATGCCAGTTGATTAGAACAAAGTATTCTTGCATTGAGGGAGGACTTATGCAGAGATTCAATATCCATCAGCTATCTTGATACTTAAGATATTTTTAAAAATACCTAAGATGTAAATATGTGTGCATAGATCTATATCCACTTAGTTATATATTAATATATTTTATATATGCATGCCTATATTTACCTCTATAAATGACTTGCCCTGCTATAATGTTCAACATTCATTCGGCTTAGTAATTCCTCTCAGCTACATTGTACTTTAGCAAACCTCACCATCTTTTCTTGTTTAGAAGTTTAATTTCCCTGGTCAACTGATTTTTACCTTTATGGGGTACTTTGAATGATCAGTTCATTTTAGTACTAGATCAGATCCAAGTACAATTGTAATCTATACAATATATACAACATAGTCCACCTACTCTGCCCCTATCTCTGTTTTCACTCAGATTTCTCGCTGGAGTGCTGATGCCAACCCATCCAATTCTCACCTTTCTAAAAGAATGCAGAAAGCTATAATATTAAACTACTTTTCACCTCCTGAAATTACCATCGGCCTTGTTTTTTAGAGAAGAGCTTTGTTGATCCCTGACTCATCACACCTCATGCTTACCACTCAAAATACACATGTTCCATGCATATGTAAGCACAAACACACAGGCATATTGACTCTCAAAGAGCCATATTTTTGCATTCCTTGACATCTGTTTATATCGGTTAAACAGGCAACTCTAATATTCTTGTAGCTACACAGTCAGTAATGATACTTTGATGTGTTCCAACTTGTCTGCATGTGTCTTGATCATTAATGGAGATTGTTGAGGGTAAAGCTCAGGACCAATGGCTCAGACCTCTAAGGGACTCTGGCTGGAGTGGCTTGAGAGTGGTAATGAAGATCAAGGACTACGGCCTTGAATATGGATTACAACTCCATGTCAAGTGTGTTAAACAGGGTTCTCTAGAGAAACAAAACCAGGACACTGATTATTTTATACACATCAAAATAGATGAAAAGATATCTAACATAAGAAACAAACAGCTAATTAGTCTATCAAGCAGTATGAATGGCTCCGTGCAAATCACTTGCATGAGACAGCTAATACACTGGCGGTCCTGCGAGTCCTGAGAGCTACTGGGTAGTCCTCTATAGACCAATTCAGCCTATCTGACGATAGGCAGCAAATACCAAGGCCGATCACCAACAGTCAGCCAGATGACAGCGTCCAACTCAAGAGATGTATATTGCAGGAGCATGGTGAAGCAGGACTTGAAGGAGCCTCAACTTACGGTCACACAGTCCATGGATTAGGTGTCCTACGGGCAGTGTAGCTTGCAAATGGAGACACAGGACAAGCGAGGCAGTCAGCTGTACACTGGTCCAAAGATCCAAGAGCAAGAGAGAAAGGGCAGGGCTTGCCGAGCCATTTTTATCTCGACCCATCAATTGATCTCCCACATGTTCATTGGCCATGTTGTCACAACAAACCTACTTATCACATCAAGAAAACCAAAATCCTCACAACTAGAACAATAGTTATATTATGATAAACGGAGAAAAGATTGAAGTTATCGAAAAATTTGCCCTGCTTCATCCCCAATTGATGCTCATGAGAGCAGCAGGCACAAGATCAAATAACACACTACACTGGGTAAATCTGCTGCACAAGACCTTTATAGAGTGCTAAGCAGCAAGGATGTCACTGAGAGGACTAAGATGTGTTTAACACAAGCGATGATATTTTCACTGGTCTCCTATACATGGGACATTTAACCATTGATGAAGGAAGACTGCAGAAGTATCAGCTGGGAAGAATATTCAAAGTACCATGAACTGCCAAAAGAACCAACAGATCTGTGTTGGAAGAAGTAGAGTCAGAATGTTCTCTACTGGCAAGGATGGTAAGACTCTGTCTCATCCACTTTGGAGGTGTTGTCAGGAGACAGCAGGAAGGACAGGCTGCTTGGTAAAGTAAGAAAAGGTATAAGAGAGTCACAGAAAGAGGAAGGCCCCCAACAAGATGCATTGACATGGTGGCTTCAGCAATGGGCTGAAACATAACAATTGTGAGGAGACCGTGTTTTTTTCTGTTGTACACAGGGTTGCAATCCATTGGAATTGACTCAATGTTACTTAACAGTAGCCGCGTTTGCCTGGGACTATTATTTACAAGGTTGCTGTGAGATCCACACACATGGTGCCATAGCAGCTCTTTTCATGCCTTATCCTCAGTGCTGCTTTTTTTCCCCTTTTCAGCATCCTTTACAAAATTATACCAACTTTCCTTTCAATGGTCAAGACAATGTCAAAGAAAAAGGATTGATTTCCCCTGTGTTTAAATGAATGCGAGAAAAGTTAGGAAGCTGTTCTCATGATTCTCTCTCTCTCTCTCTCTCTTTGGTTTTCTTTTTACCAGCAAGGTCTGGAATAACATCCCTGCTCTGGTTCTATGCACTTGAGGAGAGCAGGGTTATTGAAAGCACAAATGCTACAGATTCTGATATGAGAGCACCACTGACAGTTTGAACATGGCCTCACCCTTGACTTTCACATACAGAGCAGTACAATTGTCTCCCATTTTCTTCATTTGCATGTTGAAATTCTATTCACCACCAGTCATCATTTACATACATGCATTTATATATGTGCATATATGCATATATATTCAAGTGCATTGTTGGAGTCTCTTCACAGCCTTGCACAGTATGAGGAGGATATCTTCATCTGTATTTCGCTGCAAAGAAATTTTCATTAGCAAACTCACGGCAAAGAAAGACCATCAGGCATTTAGAAATGTGAGCAATGGCTGCTTACCAAACAACAGCAGAAAAAATAAACAACCCATTATGTAAGGCAACCCTAAGTTTGACTTTAAAGTTATAGCTTGTGCCCAAACGAAACCAGTTACTAATGACTGCACTGCCTTTACACCTGTGAATGCCATTCTCCCTGAAGGCTGTACTGACCACCCTCACAGCCTGGTTAGCTCAGAGGGGAAGAATTGTGCAAGCCACAGATCAAAAGGTTAGCATGGACAGATGAAAGACCAGAACATACAAGCACATCTTGTGTGTGTATGTGTGTACAACACCCCTATTTTGTGGATGGCCAAATGTGGAACACAGAATCAGGAGGGAGAATAAGAGGTCCCGCGGGACAAAAGCAGCCAAGTGAGTACATCTATTGGCAAAGAGCACACATACCACAGAATCACTTCCCGATCTTTAGATGGAATCTGCCACAGCTGCTACTGAACACCTGTGCAACTGCCTCCCAATCGGAATTATCAGAGGATTTGATCATTAAAATTCAGGGTCTACCTCTGAGACTTTGACTTTTGCCTTTTCTTTAAGGTGAAAGATGTGAAGGAGGATAAAATACATTGCAATGGGAGCTCCAGTGTTCAAGGGGATTTGAGAGCATAGACTAGAATAGAGAAACTTGTCCTTGGAGGCAAGGAGAATTGAGTGGGGTCTCAGGATTCCTGACTGTGTGATACTGGGAGAAATTGCCAAACTCCAAATGAGCAGCTGGATCATCCATTCAAGAGAGGTCATCTTATCAACATGATAAGGTTTCCTGGGGTGAAATAAGTTTCTTAACATGTTCACAAAGATACACAAAAGGGTTTGAGAAAGTTTATGGAGAAATTGAAGTTAAAAGACAATGAATTTTTGTCCATAAACTTTGTCAAAGTCCTTATGTGACTTCACATCTATTCCTTTTCAAGACTAAGTCAAAAAATATTGTCGCTAGGGTTCTAAAAAGACATACATGTGTTGATTTCATACAAAATGTATTTAAACCCATCTCTGTGATCAGTGGATGGCTGATAACAAGTGCTCTCAATAATATCTAAATTTTGTAAGAGACTGTTAAAAATTGAAACTGAAAAAGCATGGTTTATATAGATCTTCATTGTTCTTAAACCAATGAACAAGATGGAAGTGGATGAAGATGATTTTGTGGAATCAGTGTCTTTTCACTTATTTGTTAGATGACTAAATACTTTTTTTGTAGGCATCACTGCCCCCTAGTGGGAGTAGGAGGCCCAGCCTTATTCCTAGAGATCTGCTGCTGGATTTGAACTGCCAACCCTGTGGGCCGCAGTCCAGCACACAACCACTATGCCACTGGGGCTCAGCCCCCACTAAATATTTTTTTTATGAAGTTTTTGTTCATTTTGACCAATTTCAAATTGGATCCTTTATCTTTTTTGTTGTTGGGATGCTGAAGTTCTCATAACTATTGTAGATTAGACCTTTGTCCTATTTGGCATTGCCAATGACTTTTTCCCTCATTTGTATGTTCTCCTTTCACTCTTCTGGTGAAGTCATTTTATAAACTTAAACTATATTGTATTACTTTCTGTGTTAGTCCGGGTAGACTAGAGAAACAAATTTCATAGACACTCATATGGATATAGGGAAAAGGTTTATATACAAGAGGAACAGGACATTGAGAAAACATCCCAGCCCGGTCCAGTTCAAAGTCATAAGTCCAATATTAACCCATGTACCCGAAATCAGTCTATAAAGTCTCCTTCCAACTCACGAAGTCACAGGTCAGTGGGTACAGAATCCCGGCGCTGACAGGGGTCTCCCCATGGCTCCTCATTTCCAGGGTTCAGGGTTCATCAACAGCATCCCATGGTGGCAGAAGCAACTCATCACTGGCAGAGGGCTCCTTGTGGCCGCCCAAGCTTCAGAGGTCTGGCTCCATCAAATCGAAGCCATGTGGTCTCTCTGCCGGCTCCTCCAGCTTCTTAGAAGCTGCCATCTTGTCTTGCCCATGACTCATCGTCTCTCAATTAACTCTCAACAACTAGGGAGATAGCTTCTCATCTCCATGAGGGAACTATTGCAAGATTTCCCAGAAGTCTCATGAGAAAGTCATGCCCACACTGAGGTCTCATTGGCTACTCAATGGCTATCTCCAGATTAACAGGCTAGACTCCACCCCTACATTTCAATCATAAAATTAACATAAGCACATGACTGCCACACTTTCATTTTACTGTTAGCATATGTGCATTCTTGTCCTACAATGCTTTTCATGTAAGTACCGCGTGATAACCAATTGGGCATCTGGAGCATCTAGATGTGTTTCTTGTAGAAAATATATATACATGGAATAACTTTTTTTGTTGTTGTTTGATTTTTGGGCATCACTGCCCTCTGGTGGTGGGAGTAGGAAGCCCAGCCTTTGCTCCTACGGAGCCGCTGCTGGAATTGAACCTCTATCCCAGTGGGCCAGAGTCCCATGCACAACCACTATGCCACCGGGGCTCAGCCCCTGGAATATCTTTTAAAAAGCCCCTCTCCTCCTCTCTCCTGACTGAGGCATTTAAGCCATTCATAATCTGTGTAATTTTTATTACATGAATTTAGTGCTATTGTTTTTCTATGCTTTGGCATTTGTGATTTCTTTGCTGTGATCTTTTTGTGTGTGCTGATTTCTTTTTGTGTATGGATTTTCTTTTCACTTCTTTCATAGCTGTTGATTTTGTACTTATGCAGTCTTTATAATTTTTTTTCTTGTTTTTGCTGAGTACTTACAAAATTTTATTTGTGGTGACCTCAAATTTTACCTTTATCTTCATTCACTTAGAATGCTTTTTTTAAATTATCTTTCCTGATATCACCTCGATTTTAAATGCACCTAGAAGTTCTGAAACTGCAGCCTTGTTGCTTTGAAGTTGTCATTATCTGCAGATAATAATGCCCCTGGTTCCTTGTTTTCAGTCTTGTAGCTTTATTTTATTGTTTATGAATTTGCTATCTGAGTTGGTGTCTGACTAATACAACCATGTGTCTTAATCTCAGCTTGTCATTTAGTGTTGGTCCCATCTGAAGAACAGCCAGAAATAATTTGTGAAAGGTCAGTCTGGATTTCATAAATTTCTAAAATTTCTGTTTATTTGAAAATATCTTAATTTTGACATCATCTTTGAGAAACAATCTCTTTTATTCAACCCACACAATTCTTTATTCATTGAGAACAATTGGTGTTAACAATATACAAACTGATCTTGAATTGGTATCACAGGAAATAGTGGTTCTATTGAATAAAGTTGAATGTCAACCATGGTTTCCATCAGTTTGAAGAGAAGTGTGCCAGACAGTGTAGCAAATCCACACATAAAAGAGGCTGACACTGAGATCTAATTGGGGGAAGTGTAACATATTTCTTCAGGATATGCTACAAAGCACCATTTCCATGATTGTAAAAGCTTGCACAATGTAGTCAGTAGTCTGTACTGCCTATGCCTGTCATTTCAGCATTTTAATATGTGTATGTTGGCTTTTTTAATTTTTGAGGATAAGATATGGTTTTATCATTTAGGCTTTATGAAGGCTAAATTAAATTGCATAAAAGTTCAGGTGCAGCTAAATGTTCCAGCTTAGTAGCACTTAATAATTTTGCTTGATACCTGATTTTGCTGCATATGTAAATCTTGAGTATCAATTTGATTTTTAAAAAAATTTTTATTTCAGGATTTTATGTAGGTTATCCTATTGCTTTCTTGCCAACATGGTTTCTCTCAAGAAGGCAAAATTGAGTCTTATTGGTTTCCCCTCTTTGACTCACATTTTGTCTTTCCCAGCCTTCTCTCTTTGTCTTCGTTGTTGGAAAGTTTATGACACCTTGGCTGACTTTTCTTTGGGTTCTAGCCTATAGGAAACTCATTGACTCGCTTGGATGGATAACCTCTCTTCTACTGTATTATATATAATAGGTGTATGATCTTGGGGAACATATTCTGCCACCTAACTTTCAAAATGCTCTCTGTAATTTTCCTTTTTCTTATTTTGATTACTTTCTGTTCTATTGACCTGAGAAAACTGCCCAACTCAGTGCAAACATGGGGATTGAAAAGGCTGAGTAAGTCCACTGTCATGGTGACCACTTATGGAGGCTCTATGTCTGGGGTTGGAACACTTTTTAGGTGGAAGAGCCAATCCTGTCTCTCATAACTACTTATACGTTTTTCAAGAACCATGACTATACTTTTACAAATGAAATCACCCATGTCTGAATTATAGCCTTTAAGCTTTCCAGTTTCACTTCAGAGCCCCATGTAATATTGAAAGCCACATGTGGCTCTCAAACCACAATTTGCAGACCCTTGTTCTAGATTTATTGTCTTATGTATCCCTTAGCCGAATGGTCAGGAAACCTGCCCATATACCTCACTCTGGGTCCTGGCTTCCCCCCCTGATTTATGAATTCTTGAAACTCTCTGCTTCTTTTCTCTCTGTATTAGGCCCGCTGGACTAAAGAAACAAATCCAGAGACATGCATATGTGTGTAAGAAAGAACTTTATCTTAAAAAATGACTCGACATCAAGAAAACACCCCAGCCCAGTTCAAGTCAAATCCGGAAGTCTGATACTAGTTCCTTAAGTCCCTCTTCAGAGTCTTGCAGCCACATGAATGATGCAGAATGCAGGAAGATCTCAGGCCAGTGGGTGCGAGATCATGAGGACCCAAGGGTGCAGTTCATCACAGGGTTCTGGCAGGTCTCAGAGTGTCATACCAGAAGGCAGAGAGAGAGACAGAGAGAGAGAGAGAGAAAGAGAGAGAGAAAGAGAGAGAGATTCCCAGGGCCTTCTTTATGAGAAGGCCATGCCCCAAAGGCAGTTTCACAGGCTAGACTCTACCCTAGACTTTTAGATATCAAGTTGATATGAAATGAGGTGACTACCACACTTGGCTTTCCCTCCTTCATTGTTGTTAGAGTCCATCAAGTTTTATCAGTACTAGGTACAATAGAATGAAACACTGCCTAGTCTGAGGCCACTCATATGATTGTTGTTATACTTAAGCCCATTCTCACAGTCATTCTGCCAATCTATCTCATTATGGCTCTCTCTCTCTTTTACTCTGGCGCTCCACTTTGCCAAGCACAATGTCCTTCACCAGGACCTGGTCTCTCCTGACACTACACCTAAAGTACATAAAGTCAAGTCTCACTATCTTTGATCCGAAGGAGTATTCTACTGTACTTCATCTAGGACAAATTTGTTTGTTCATTCAGCAGTCCAGGGAACTTTCAATATTCTAATACACCTCTGTAAATCAAATCTATCAATTCTCTCAGAGCCCTCATTTATAACCCAGCTTTCAAATATATATATGAGACAATTGAAAATACCAGGATTTAGATCATGGGCACCTTAATCCTCAGATTGGCATCTTTCTCTCCTTTGCTCCAGATCATACTCCAGTCACCTTGTTTTCCTTCGAGCGTATCTATACAGCATCTCTGTCTTGTGTCGGGAATGTCAGGAAGTTGCCTTCCTATGCTCCTCTCCCAGGGGCCCCATTGATTTTCTATCTCAAGTTGGCTTTGCTGAACCAATATGGCTGGCAGTGCATTTCTGCTTCATCTTGACATTGCTTTCTTCTAATGTATTCTCCCAGTTGGTGTTCAAGTCTATACTTTATTCACTCAATTGATGTTCCGGGCAGACTTATCATCTGTCTAATTCTCTTTTCTTGAATCTCACAGGGGAGTGCTCCTGAGAGCACTCTTGTAAATTTGGGTCCACCAGGAGCAGATGTCAAGCTAGAATTAGATACACAAATATGCAATGGGAGATTGTGAAACATAAATAGACAATACAAGTAGACATAAGGAGGAGAGTTTTATAATGGGTGCATAAGCAAATGTGGTGAAGAAAGCTGATGGTATCAGGCTATTAAAAGATAAAACAATGAGGCTTTAAAGGCCTGAAGATAAACAAGCTGCCATCTAGCTGAGAAATCACAGAGCCTACATGAAAGAAGATCACCAGTCTGTGTGATTATGAGGTGTTGATGGCATCAGGTATGAAGCATCAAAGATCCAGAATGAAAAATCTTATCAGTGTGAATGAGGGGGGAGTACAGAGTAGAGACTCATAGCCCATCTGTAGACAAATGTACAACCCCTTACGAAAGGGTCACAAGGAAGAAACAAGTCAGTCAAGGTACGGTATACCACCAATCAAACATACAACTTTCATCTAGACCTTAATGCTTCCTTCCCACCCACCCATCCACTAATTGGGATCAAAATCATGATCCCAATTTTAGCTTACAGTCCAGCTAGACCAGAGGATGTACATGGGTGCAGATAAGAGCTGAAAACACAGGAAGTCCAGGACAGATATATCCCTCAAGATCCATAATGAGAGTAGCGATACCAGGAAGGGGATGGGAGGAGGGGGGAAGGAAGGGAGAACTGCTCACAATTATTTATATATAATCCCCTCACAAGGGGATGGACAACAGAAAAATGCATGAAGGGGGACACTGCACAGTGTAGACATGAAAAAATAATTATTTATAAATCATCAAGGATTAGTAAGCAGGGAAGTATGGAGGAGAGAGGGAAAAAATGAGGAGCTGTTACCAAAGTCTCAAGTGGAAAGAAAATGGAGGATGGCAACAAATGTGCAAATTTCTTGACACAATGAATAGATGCATAGATTGTGATAAGAGCTGTGTGAGCTCCCAATAAAATAATTATCTTTTAAGAAAGGAGAGTCTTTAGACTCTACTGTAGGTCTAGCATCCATGGTAGGAGAGAGGGAACAAGGGAGAATTGGGTAGTTCTGAAAAGGTCTTGCCAGCGTATGAAAAGGACCAGAGCAATGGTTGTCTCTAGTAGCCCTGAACTGGGCAGAAATCCGCCAGCTCTATAATTTAAATCATGGCCAGGAATTGACCTGGAAACCCCCAGGGAGACAGTCTCTGAGAATAAATGCTGCAAACAATCTAGAGATCTTAGCCAACCTCACTCCTCCTGGAGCTCTTGTTTTGAGGAATATTTAAAAACTCTACAATTTCCCCATTCCACAATTAAATTCTTGAGATGAGAATGTCCACTTCGCGATGTATCCCCTACCTTCCCCCCAGCAAACCTAAGACAATAGATTGACGTGAAGGAGCAGACACTAAAATAGGATTTGGGAAAGGAGCATGTGGTCTGACTGGTGGCAAGGACTACTTTCTTTACTGGTGGTAGGTGGAGTGCTGATAGCTCTTCACATGTCATCACTGAGGAATTGTTAAACAATTGTAACAATTGTGTGATGGTTACAATTTCACTAATGGCAAACAGGGATGGGATATTAATGGAAGGACATACATTGGCAAATGAGGAACCTCAAGCATTTGAAAGACTGCGGGATTAGCATTATAAAGACAAAGGATTCAGATGGGGCTGTTGCTGAGTGCCATTTTTGTAGTGAAGAAAGACAATGAAAGGGTGAGAGTGATTAATCACCAATTAAAGGCAAACTGTGAAAGTCAGAGGGTCTCCTTGGTTGCATATAAAGAGACTCTTATCTCCTTCAGCCAGAGGGCAGAAAAAGCCAAAGATCAGTCCCAACACTTAATTATGAGGCAACAAAGCACCAGAAAAAGGTTAAATTTTCAACCCTAGAAAATCTGCTATGCCAAGGTCAGGGCTACTGTAGGGAAAGAGTAGACTCAAAAATATCTAAATCAATGGACCCCAAACCTTACTATTTCAGATACCCAAGAAACCATAGGACAAGCAGAAAAGGCCCACGCTTCCCTATTAATGCCCAGAATGCCTTCTTTCCTTGAAGATATTATTGAAGCACTTTAGAATCTGCCCCTCAGTCCATCTTTCCTAGTAGTTGCTAGACCAGAAAGTAGAGTCAAGTTCATATACAACTTGACTTAGAGTGCTTGGTCTGGTAAGAAAAGAAAGAATTAAGCCCTGAAATAGCTACAAGGCCTAGTCAATATATACTGATAGAGCTAGCAGCGTATTCATGGGACTGAATCCCAAGGGAGTTAGGTTGTGCAGACAAAAGATAAAGCTAGATAAATTCACTGGTGCTGAGCACTACAGAACAGAGCAGAATTGTTCCACGGGGTTTCCATGGGTGCTCATTTGATAGGAGATTGCCTTCTCTTTTTCCTGTACAGTGTCTAATGGGTTCGAACTGCCCACACCACTGAAGAATTCCAGAGCTATCTTATCAGAGAAGGGAATTGTTTAACAGAAGATTCAGAGAAGAGGACAATCTAGAAAGGGTATGCTTCATATGACCAGGAAATCCATTCACTGTTCTTTGCAGAAAGATTCTAAGAACATATCATTCCACTGAGTGGTAGGGAATGTGCCTATCACCAGGGGGCAGGCTTCTTAGACCTAGGTCTGACTCACACTGGTTCTACTAGGAATACTAGGCCCATAGACCAACCTGCTGCTGCTTTTCTCTGTCCCTAATGTATCGCTTAAATAGAACCTACAGGACAATGGTGATAGAACAAGTTGTTTCAAAATTAGGCTCACCGGTAGCAATGGAGATGATAGGATCACCAAATGATGCACCCAAATTAGTAGAACTGTTTGTTGCTAACTGCCAGCAACTGGATCCCTGGCTCATGGGAATTCGATGCAAAATAGAACCAGACCACTGGGATCCCCAGACATTTTTCACTGGCTGATTTTTTTCAAAGCAAATCACTAGGCCTTCCTTCCTAGTCTATATTAGGCTGGGAGCAATTCTGAAATTTATTCAGTGTCTGGAAACATGTATGCCCCCTCTGGAAGGAGAGTTGAAAATACTTCTCTCCTTCAATACTAACATATTAATATTTCATCTGCCATTTGTCTATTCATTTGCTGGATTGTGGTGGCTTGCATTCTGTTATCACACTGGAAAGGGTCACTTGCATTTCAAATGCCAGTAGGGTCACTGAAGGTGGAAAAATTTCAGTGGAGCTGCCAGAATAAGACACACAAAGGAAAAAAAAGCTGGCTATCAACTTCTGAAACTGACCCATGGAAATCTTACAGAAAACAACCAAATTTTGTTCAACGACTGGAGGAGGATATCATGTTTGGTGAAGTTGAGGAAACTTTCAGTGAGGTGAATTGTCACAGTAGACACAATCATGGCTGTAGCTATGCCAGTGATTGTGAAGAGGCCGCAGCATCAAAGAACATCATATTCTGTCATATAGAAGGTCGCCATGACTTGGCATTGACTTAACAGCATCTATCAATATCTGTGTGTATGTATGTATATATCACTGCATATATGTGATGGATGTAGAAAAGAGAGGAATACATAGAGGTCAAGTTTCTAGAGAATGTTAAAAAACTTTTAAGTATAATGGAATGGTCTGATTTCACAAAAGGTTTTAGGAAACCATGCCATTTGAAGGACATATCTAAAGAGAAATGAAACGTTGGCAGCTCCTGAATGCAAACAAAACAATCCCTTGATATTATCTTTGATTATCATCTTTGTGCTCATATGCTTCTGGACACTAGCCAATGCCATAACTTAACAACTGTCAGTTGATATCATACGAATTAGTAAGGTTGATGCTACTGAAGTTTCAAAAATTTCCCTAGACTCTCTTATTGCCTTTACCTTCAGCAGCACTTTTAGAGTTACTTTTTTTTTTAACATTTTCATTGGCATCTAATCCACATTTCATATAATTCAATAATTGATTCATTCAATATGATTTCTTTTTTTAATTTTATTTTCTTCATGAGAGAAAATAAAACTTCAGATAAGATGATCTCATTCTGGTCCAAATTCTGTATTCTCTACTTGTAGGTCTCACCTAACATCAATTTCCACATTTTAAAATAAGAGCTATCTCTATCATGCTGGTTTTTTTGAGAATATAAACCATGGACCCACATTTCACACACATGTGCAAGCACTTTTTAATAGATGTAACCCTTCCCATGTCATCTTCTATACCACTGTTCCTTCAGTGACTTTTAGTTTCAATGTCACCAGTTGTTTAAGTCTTGGATCCTAGTTGAAAGATAGGCAATTTCAAATCCATCAACAACTCTGAAGAAGGACTTAGTGATCTGCTTCTGTAAAGATTATACCTAGAATCAGAAGTTTTATACAGTTGCAATGAATTTGAATTGACTTGATGGAACACAACAAAAACAACAATTTCAATGTCTCTAAAGTTTCCTTTATACCTTCCTCATTTTGCCAGCAAGTAGGTTAATACTGATTGCTAATGAGAACAAGGGGTAGTTATTGAGTGAATACCTGCTAAGAACTAAGCATGGGGTAATACTTTGAATATACAATCTTGTGCAAGGTAGGGCTTGATCAGCAAAGCAGAAACTCTGAAAGCATTATGGAATAAATAATTTCTTCTAGGGAGTAGACCTTACCCAATTATAGGTGCTGGTGAAGAAGTCTATGCAAGGCTGCATCTGATGATGGGCCTGAATTCACTACAGGTCAGTAGGACCAATCTTGGGATGAAAGATGGAAATGAAATAGAAGACAATGAAGGCAAGCTGGAGCCCATAATGGAGAACCTAGGACCCAAGAGGACCCATTGTTTATCTCCATTTCCAAAATTAGTACTGTGGGTGACCAGTAAAGAAAGCCAGTGTCCGGTACCCCAGAGCTACAAAAGTGTCTGAGTGGTAGAAGCTAAAGTTGGGAATCTAGCAAGACCTGGAGAAGCTGCAGAATCAACTGTTCCATCACTACATTGTAAACAAACAGTTATTTGCAAGGGGTACAAATTTGCCTTGGCTATTGTTGCTTTATACCAACCTTTAGCTGCTTCATTTCTGCTTCCAAATCTCCCAAAGTTGTCACTTGTGGTAAAACCTAAATGGAAACCATAGCAGGGATGCTGTCAGAGGTAGTTTCAATCTGTCCAAATTGACACAATGAAAAGTCCATCAAAATGTTAATTACAGTGCGTTCCTTGAGGTTCCTTCCCCAGGTCTAGAGGAATGAAGAGAATAAGAAAGAAAGTTAGGAGAAAGAAGGAAGAAAGAAGAAGGAAGGAAGAAAAAGGCATTTTCATATTTCTCTTTCAGTAGATTGGGACATAGCAAGAATGAATCACTAAACTCCCTTGAGAATTTTATAGAGGAGCAAGCTCTAAGGGCATGTGTTAGTCCAGGTAGACTAGAGAAACAAATTCATAAACACACATATGGATATAAGGGGAAGGTTTATATACAAGAGGAATGGAACATTGAGAAAGCATCCCAACCCAGTCTAGTCCAAGGTCATAAATCCAACATTAGCTCATATGTCTGATATCAGTCTATAAAGTCTCCTTCTGACTCATGAAGCACATGCAGTTGAAGCATCCCGGTGCTAGCAGGGGCAGCTTCTTGCTTCCAGGGCTCAGGGTCCGTCAACAGCATCCAGTGGTGGTAGAAGCAACTCTGCACTGGCAGGGTCTCCACATGGCTTCTCCAGCTTCAGGAGTCTTGCTCCATCAGGGTAAGGCCGTGTGGCTCCTCTTCCTCAAGCTCCTCCAGTTCTTCAGACACTGCCATCTTGTCTTGCTAGTAATTCATCATCTTGGAGACTGACTCCCAGAGTCTGAGAAACAAGTTTCTCTTCTCCAATTGGGAAATACTGCATGATTTCCCAGAAATCTCGGGAGAAAGCCATACCCACACAGAGGCCTCATTGGCCACTCATTGGCTATCTCCATATCAACAGGCTAAACTCCATCCCTACATCCCAGTCATGAAATTGACATCATGAATACATGACCGCCACAGGGAATTATTCTATCCAACCAACTGTCTCTTAGTCAACTCTGACACATAACAGCCCCCCACAGTTTGGGGGGAGGGAATGTAAGTCATTACAAAAGCAGACAGTCTTATCTTTCTCTCACAGTGTGACAGGTAGATTTGACCACAGACTTTTCGGTTAGTTTCTCAACACTTCAGCACTGGCAAAGTCACTAGGGCTCCTTGAGGCAGAAATGAAAGTAAGGAGCAAGGGGCTGAAAAGACACGACACTTTCAAAGAACAAGAAATAATTGGCTAGAATTGGAAATTGACAACAGAAGGGTGAGGCATGAATTGAAGAAAATACACAAGGACAAGATTCTTGTGGTGCAGTGGACCACGCATGGGAGGTTAACCACAAAGTCAGCCATTCGGCAAGACCAGATGCTTCAAGGGAAAAAGAGGAGGCCTTCTACTCCCATGAAGAGTGACAGTTGCAGAAACCCATAGAGACAGTTCTACCCTGTGCTGTGGCTTGACTCTAAGTAGAATCAACATGATGACTGTGAAGTTTGGGGCAAATCATGCTGAGACATTTGAAGTTGTTTCTGCTTTAGGGTTGCATAAACTTAAAAATTAATTGTATAGAAATTTGTGTGGTGGACTATTTTAATAACTGGAATAAAAGAGATGTACTCTCTTAAGCTATACTAAACCACTTTTCAATATCCTTGACACCGATGGCCAACACAATGAACTTATTCAGCCAAGTTTACATCCTTTTGCGGAGCCCTCAAAGTAAAGCTTTGCCTGTCATTTTGTTTCATGGAAACATACCATAAGATTGAAACAGCAAGTGTTAAAAGTTGTTCCCACCATCAAGTATTTATCTATGAGTTAGGGTTTTATTTGTAACTACTCTATATTGTGAACCAAACAAAAGGAAAAAAAAGAAGAGGCTGATATGAGACTATGGTTTCATATATATCCCTTATTCAAGATTTAGAAATGATCTTGATAATCTCATTGTACTCACCTTGCAATAAATCACTTTGTAATAAATCAATTTAAACTCAAAATAAAGTATTCTCTTCTAAGAGTAATAGTTTTCAACTATTTAATACTTCAAGTTTCCTTTGTTTTCATAGAGGTACCTCTTAGCACAAAATACCAAAAAACCATGCACACTATCATCAATTGGACTTCAACCCCTAAAGAGCCTATAGGACAGGGTGGAACCACTCCTGTGTGTTTCCAAAGTCCCTGCTTTAGTCTGTAAATTGATTTCTGGTCTTAAACTACCAACTAATTTGCTTCCCAACTCATAACCACTATGCCATCCGGGTTTCTACAGCACACACACACACACATACACACACACACACACACACAAAGGAATTGAAAATAGTGAGCATAGATACAGATGGTCTAGAACTTTAAGAGCAACAGAGTGGTAAGGTGAAGCTGAGGAAGAATTTAAAAGAGACAAATCTGAGACACAGGTCATAGAAGCCAGGGTTCAGCTGGATATGATGTCAGGAGGCAGCATTGGGAATGGTGGGAAAATGGGGGGGAGGCTATGACAGAAAATTGGAAGGTGGAATCTATGGGAACAAGGGGCTAATGCACACAAAAGGCTGTTGAAACTTTGGGAGATGGCGATTTCAGTGATGGGGTGAATTGGCTTTCTTTGCAAGTCTAGCACCGTAACTCATATTCAAAAAGTTCAGTAAATATTTTGTTAAGTGTTAAAATACATGCCAGTTAACTTCACCTTGGCTGGCTCTTGAGAAGTCAATAGACTCATTTCGTGATCCTTTTGAGGGTCCTCCTTTTTCCCTGAAAAACAAAGAGCTCACTAGTGTACTTAGTCCTATAATCTCCCCTGACACCCCGCACACCCCTTTGACATCAAAGGATGCCTTCTGTTAGGAAGATTTACTATAAAGAAATCCCTAATATTCAGATAAATGTCAATTTATCTGGCATAAAAATTTGGATAGCATCTAAATAGATAATCCTCTTTACCCCCTCCCCCGGAAATATAACTCATGGTATTTCTAGCACTGCATTTGGAAGATGATGCAAATGTTTCATCCAGAACTCTAAACAACTTTTTTGGTGGGTACTCTGTAATGTGTTAAGAAGATTTAGGGAAAAGGATTTTTAAATCATAATTACAGATTCACAGGAGACTGCAAAGAACAGTCAAGAAAGGTGCGGTGCACCCTTTACCTGAAAATATACCTTTAAAAGCCCCTGCAAATTAATTTCCATATATGTGTAGAATGGCTGCTTGAGGCAGGAATACTAAGACAGAAAAAAGCAATATTGACATGTTAATGACTCATTAGCTTTCCCCAAGGGCAGCTAAGTGTTGCTATGCTTCTAAAGGTGTCCTGGTTGGACCAAAGTCAATGGCAAAATCCTCCCAAGTATGTGGAACTTGAGGCAGTAAACATATTTCTCTGGTATTTAATTAACTCTACAGCAGAGAAGGCAAGTAAAATCTATTTTGAAAGGAAAGGCAGTAATCACAGCTTTTAGAAAACATAATTTAAAGAAACACATGTACACACATAAGCACAATTAGTAGTTGACTGAATTTTTTCAGTCTTTGATACGCTTCACTTCTTTTGGGCTTTTCACTTCTAATTACCTTGATCTTCTCTTTGGGTAAAAAAAGAAAGTTATCTATCATGGAGAAAATGGATCACATGTTGGTGACTATTTTGAAACATGATTAATGATACTAGCCCTTTTGGCATTAAAATATTATCATCTCAAACTTTCATCATATTCTAAACACCACAGTATATTTTGAGTCCTTACCTCTCTTTCTCATTCTTAATGAAGTGGCTTCCGACCCCACACTAATAGCTAGTACATTTTAATTTGCTAGCCAGTATACCTCCGGTATGTTCACATAGTATGTTACAGATCCAATCCACTTTTACATGCATAATTTGCTTTATTTTATCTTTCTCATTTTTCTATTAAAAGCTTAGAGAAGTGGAGGTATTGACCACCAAATTAAACACCTTGTGAGGTACAAGGTCTACTTTACACCTCTGGGTTTTTATATCTATATACAGTCATCTCTCTTTTCTAGCATAGTTACCTAATCACTGATTGGTTAGGACTTTTCCTTTGGTCTCCCATGCCATTTTTCTGTTTCTGTTATTTTCAGTTTCGATTCTGCATAATGATCTCTTCAAGTTCCTATTCCTCATCACATTGCAGTATAATTGGCACTATACATAATCACTTATTTTTCACAAATCAAAGTGCTAGAATATGTGTGTATAGTAAGTATATTCAAGTCTTGGGATAACAGCAAATATATTAAAGTCAACACCTTTAACATCATGTTAGAAATTAATATATGATAGTGCAATGGTTCCAAATGGAAGCTTGCACAGTTCAGTCAGTCTTGAGGACTATTGCCATCCCTATCCATAACTATATATCTTGAACACAAAAGCCTTTGGATTCTGTGCAAACACATCTTTCTTTGGTTGGTTTCAACATCAGTTGTCCATAATTTCCCCAAGAGCCGGCAATTCTACTTATTTCTTTCACTTTCCTTCTCTGTTATTGTTCTAGCTTGTTAATCTTGCTGTAAAAGAAATATCACAAGTGGGTGACTTGGCAGAACAGAAATCTATTTTCTTACAGTTGTGGAGACTGAAAGGCCAAACCAAGGTCACAGCTGTGTCAATCTATCCTTTGGTGATAGTCCCAGGTATTTTAGGGTGCCTTGTGAGCCCTGGTTGGTGTAGTGTGCTATGCTTTGGGCTGTTACTGCCAAGTCAGGAGTTCAAAACTACCAGCCACTCTGAGAGAGAAATATGAGGCTTTCCATTCCCATAAAGGTTTATAATCTGAAAAAAACACACAGGGCAGTTTTACCTTGTCCTGTAGGGTGGCTGTGGCAGTCATGTGCTTATGTTAATTTTATGATTGAAATGTAGGGGAGGAGTCTAGCCTGTTGATCTGGAGATAGCCAGTGAGTAGCTGATAAGGCCTCTATGTGGCTTTCTCCTGGGACTTCTGGGAAATCTTGCAATATTTCCCTCCGAAGATGAGAAATTATCTTCCCCTGCTGTTGGGAGTCAGTCTCAGAGGCAAAGAGTCACAGAAAAGACAAGATGGCAGAGTCCGAGAAGCTGGAGGAGCCGGCGGAGAGACCACACGGCTTTGCCCTGATGGAGCCAGACCTCTGAAGCTGGAGCAGCATGCTGTTGATGGACCCTGAGCCCTGAAAGTGGGGAGCCATGGCGAGGCCCCTGCCAGTGCCAGAATTCTGCACTCACTGACCTGTGACTTCGTGAGTCGGAAGGAGACTTTATAGACTGATTTTGGGCATATGGGCTAATATCAGACTTATGAATTTGTACTGGACTGGATTGGGATGCCTTCTTAGTGTCACATTCCCTTTGCATATAAGCCTTTTCCTTATATTCATACGTGTGTCTATGAAATTTGTTCCTCTAGTCTACCCGGACTGACACAGCGGCTGTGAGGTGGAATCAACTCCTGGCACTGAGTGATGTTCCTTGGGTCATAGAAAACCCTGATGTTTCATTGGCCTTACTTTGTGTGTTTTTCTGTGCTCATTCCTATCTTTCAATAGCTCTGAAGGAATTAGATGAAAATTCTTCACAGGGGTTTTGACCACATTAGCACAGTAAAAGGAAACCCTATTTCCATCTCTTACCCTATCCAGAGGTTTGAGGACCAAGGAACTTAATGCCTGTTTGGGAGGAAGGGGGACAAATTTTAATCCTTAGCAATAAGTACCAGGGTCATATAAGAATATGGCTTGCTAGTATGAATGGAAGATGGATCGATGCAATGTGAGTGGAATCGACAAGTGCCTTCTCCACTCTTGAGCCATACATACTCCTACATACATATACATGGACGTAGATTTGTTTGAAACTAGCTTGGGTCATATATACTTTTCTCTGTGCACTTTCCTTCTGCCCTTATGCTAGGATGGCTTAAGTCAGATATTTTTTTAAAATGTAGAGCTTATCTCACTACAACCTCCTGAATCAGGGAAGAAAGGGGGTGGGGTTGGAGCATGCTTTAGCACACAACATCTGTTGAGACCATTACATGAATGAGAAATGAATTTCTGTATACTTTAAATGCAGGGTCCCTGGTGGTATGGTGGTTTAAGATTTGAACTGCTAAACTAAAGGTTGGCAGTTCTGATCTACCAGCCCCACTATAAAGGAAAGATGAGGCAATCTGCCTCCACAAAGATTTATAGTCTCGGAAACCCTCTGTCCTATTGGGCTGACTTGAGCATAAAATTAACTACACTGTTGTAGATTGGCTAAGTTATCCCTTAAATAACAAAATGTCTATTGATGCTTTTATACTAACTCATTTAACTTTACTGGCCAAGCATAAAGGAGCCTAGTTGGTGCTGTGGGTGAGGTGTTGGGCTGCTAACCCAAGGTCAGTGGTTCATTCCCAGGAGCTGTCCCCAGGAGAAAGAGAAGGAGGTTTACTTCTCCTGTAAAGACATTCTGTCTCAGAAGTCCTGAGGAGGGAGGCTATGAGATAGAATCCACTCAATGGCAGTGTGTTTCACCTTTGGAACCAAGCATGATCTAAAAGTTACTACCTACTTAAAGTTTAAGATCTCACCAGAAGCCAAAAGAGGAATTTCTGACTTTGTCTTAGTTCAACCAGAATTTTAGGTAATACTTTGTGATCCAATGGCACTATGTGGGATAGGGTAGAAGATTGGAATATCAGGGAAAACACAGGTTCTGGAGTTCAAGTATGGGTTTCACAGTTATGTGACATTGGATACACAGCTTCACCTTCTAGTTACAATTTCATATCGCAAAAGTTCAATGGAAATACATACCTTGAAGCATTAAAATTCTTTAAGAATTAAATATAATGACCAAGGGAACATAACTTGAAAAAGTCTGTGGGAAAGGGATTTAAATAATGATTCATTCCTGTGAACTTTTGAAGCCCCTCATACATGCAAAATATGACTCCATGGTTTTCCTGAATATTCCTGGATCATAATATGCAAATGAAGGTATTATAATTGTATATCATCTCAGTTATATCCAATTAATCATGTAGTGAAATTTACTGTATCTCTTATGAATGGTGTCCAGACATATGAATGGACTCATGGACAAGAACTCTGAGAACGGGACAGGACAGGACAGTGTTTCACTATGCTGTCCAAATGGTTGTCTTGTGTCGGAGCCAACTTCCGGGCACCTCACAACAACAATAACTGATTGAGTAAAAGATTCAGGATGCCTCATGGCAAAACACCAAAATAGCAACACCCTCTAACATCTATTGTCATGTTTATTCCAAGAACCAAGAACCTACAGCTCAGAGATCTTGTCTCTAATGTATAAAATGCATGTGGTTACTTACTTTATGCTGCTAATTTTCTCTCAAATGATGGTATCTTAGATTTTTCTTCACAGTGTCTATGATTCAGACTTACTCTTCCAGGAAGATGTGCTTCCACCTTCACTTTGTTCTTGTTAGGTGCCTTGGAGGCAGTTCTGACTGATGAAAATCTGCACAACAGAGTGAACTGTTGCCTCCTCTCATGCTTTCTTCCTGACCTTTGAGTGCTAAAGTCCATTGATGTGGTTATCATGCCCATCTGTCTCATTAAGGACTCTGTGTTCTCACTGACCCCTCAACTTTACCACTCGCGATGTCCTTGTACCTTACCTTGGGAAGATGGCAAGGATTAAAGACAGCAGAGGTTAATATTGCTATATACAAAATCTTTTAACAGTAGATGCATGGTGTCTACCTGGGATGAATAGGTATGGTAGGGAGAATGAAAGTAAATGACAGATATATGCTTATGTCTGTGGCAGACGATCTGTGTACAGAAACTGAAAATATATCCATAGATGAAGTGGAGCACACAAGGGGCAAAGTTGTGTGTGTGTGTGTGTGTATGTGATATGAAAACAATTTAAACATAATGGGGTGTATTGTGGAATTGAATTGCTCAGGTCCATAGTCTTGTTAGGTAGCCAGGAGAGGGCTAGAGTGGATTGTCCCTCCCATGCCTGTTCAGACTCCCGTAAAGGAAGTTTGGAAGGAATCAGCATTAAACATCTATGAAGACATGAGCGTGAACATACTCCAATTCAGACCCTCCCAAGATAGATGGGTGTCACACCTGCGCGGTCCAAACTAGGTTCAGACTCATTACCTCACCTAGGTGGGCTGAATTCATCAATGGGGTGGACCAGTATCTTCCACCATGCCTCCCCTGCCGGAGGTTTAAAATCCCCTGGTTGTGAAAAGAGTCTCTTTCCTTTTTACCCAGTTTCTGCACTCAGGTGGTACAGAAGTCTCTCTGGCCAAAGTTCACCATGTGTGGGCACGCAGTCCCACAAGGCTGCCCCTCTGCAGTTGTGGACCCCAGCGCTGCTTCCGTGCTTTGGCACACTTCCCTGAAATAGTGTGTACTCTTTTGAGAGTTAAACCTGAAACTTCTCTTATCCTTTGTAAAAACACACTTGGATCACAAACCAGGTTTCCAGGAGCCCGGGTACTCCCCACTCGAGAACCCTAACAATCTCATGGCCACCAATGTTTATTGTCTACTTGTCCACAAAGAAGCAATGTCAGGGTTCGTAAAAGCATGTGAACAGCCATCTAAGGTACCAGATTGTTAATTTCTACCTGTCTAAGGGAAAGAAGAGTGATGAAAACTTCAAGCATATGGATACAGTCATTCCAAATGACTAATTGATCACTTAAACACCAAACTCCACAATCCCAGGACCAGAAAATTATATATTATGCCTAGCTACCACTACCATTACTCTGTAAAGCTATCTTCTTAGATCCTCCTGGGAGTGTAGGAAGAGAATGTGGAACAAAAACTCAAAATCATAAAAGAAACCAGACTGGTATAACCCCCAGCTCTGTGTCCCTGAGTTGTCTTTGGGGTGTGTTTCAGTAAAACAGTAGGTAGGTCTATGTAAGAGTATTCGTGAGGCATGTCAAACCTGCCCTCATCCTCATAACATTTCTCATTGGCTGTAAATCTTTAGCCTCAAGATATACACACTGTAAAATCATCAGCCATTTGAGATCAAAAGGGTAGCCTTGACCTGAGGACAGAGTTCAGAGGAGGAATGGGAATAGAAAACAGAGGGAGTGGGATGATGCTGCATTAAGGTAAATAAAATAAAATATCTACAAATTGTTGAAGGTGAAGCAGATGATTTGATCTGCAAACTTTCACCCAATTCATAATAGCGAATAGAAAGAAGTACTCGAAATTTTCATCGATCATATTAATATGGATATACTTGAGTGGCAATTGACAGGTCATTGGATTTATTAATGCCTTATAAACTATGATTTATTAGTGCCTTATAAGCTTGGTGAAAACTATGGTGGGATGGGAAGTTGAAATCATTCATGGAAAAATAGCACAAATGTGAAAGCTGTCATCATTATTCATTAAGCCTTGATTCTTCGGTTCAGTTTCTTCAAACACTTATTCCCTTAAACTGATTTTTTAAATGTGTAGTTTGTAATAAATACTGAATGGTATTGAAAATGAATAATCATACACAATCTTTCAATTTGCTTTTATTGTCTTGGACTACCCATTTTCTTTTCAAATATATTCGCAGTCTCTTTGCCTTTGTCATTATTTTCAAAAATGGAATCCATACTATTCGGATTGATAACTTTCCTTTCCACTGAGTACCATATAGTGAATATTTTCTCAATTCAAGAAACATGGCAAAGGCCTAATTTGCATTTCTCACTGTCCTGCAATAGTAACCTTTTAATTTTGTAATGGGAGTTGGGAAAACTTCATTCCTAAATGTGTTTGAATTGTGCTGCTGGTGAAGATGACTGAAAGTACCATGGACTGTTAAAAGCACAAGCAAATCTGTCCTAGAAGAATTATGGCCAGCGCTCCTTAGTAGCAAGGAAGATGAAATACTGTCTACCACACTTTGGGTATGAGGCTAGGAGAGACAGATCCTTGGAGTAAGGACATCATGCTTGGTAAAGTAGAGAGGGCTATAAAGAGATAGAATCACCCAGGGGCTGCCAAAACCGGCTGGAACATAAGATCAGTTGTGCAGGCCGAGAAGAACCATGCAGTGTGTTGTTTTGCCTGCTGAGGGTTGCGATGAGTTACAACGGAGTTGATGGCCCCAAACAACAACACATTTTCTTTTGTTTCATCTTCTTTTGCAGCCCTTCCAAGAAATACTGCTTTTGTCAACATTATCTTGGCTCCTGTACTCATTTACTCTATAGGAGTTAGCAGAGCTATTCACTGGCTATGGGATTCACACCATTTGCTATTCTTGAACTTCAGAACTATTTTCTTCAATGGAGACAGGCAGTGTGGTCATTCATTCTCAATAATGTACACATCTACCACTTTCCCCTCAGATCCTGATCTGTAGCATGCACAATTTGACATGCTGTGCCCTTGATTTGGATGGCCTTTTACTTTCCTTGAGGGAATCATAATTGAAAAGTCCATGAAAGTAGGCCTACTTGTATATAAAGGTATACATTATCTAATTCCCCAAGTAACATCTTAGTTAAACAGTTATCAAGGACTGTTAAAAATTAAGACCTTTCAGATAGAGTTACTTGAGTCCTCTGTGGTGAAATGAGGCATAAATGTGTCTCTGGAAGATATCCAAACCAGAGATTTTTCATCTGATATATTTTTAGGACTCTCTCCTTAAGTATGAACACACACAGATCATTGATTATTGCATTGCAGGTTTAAAAGTATAGAATCAAGGTGGAAAGAAGGGGTTTTATATTGTTAGCCTACAGTTTATGCTGTCATTCCCTCTCTCATGAAACTTGCCAAGAACACTTAGCAGATTCATAATGCTGAATTGGCAACTGGTTTTGAAGACAGAAGTGGAGAAGCGGGAGATGAAAACCTAGGGAATCCATTAGAAATTGCCTCTGTTACCTCATTAATCTCCTACAGCAAATAATACATGCAAAACTCAGACTGCTGGGGTCTCCAAAGAATATAAATTTTTGTGAGGTTAGAGCAAATTAAAGAAATAAATTAAGTTGCTAGCCCAGCAGGGAAGTGCTTGAAATCCTGGGCTTTGAAATCTTTACTATTTTTCTAAAATTATAATAACAAAGAGGTCTTTTATTGGAGAAATTGTATATATCAAATACATACACAATATTATGTATTCATAAATTGCTAATGTTATCTTTATTTTGTGATTAGCCTAAGGATATTCCAAGAGTTTCATATGTACCCCTAAACCCACAACTTGTGCCTAAGACTCATAAATTCTTAAAGAGAGAAGCAAGATGTAAAGTGGAGCGGAAGTAGAGACTAAGCATCCTTTTAAATAGAAACAAAAGGACACACATCCCATTTTCAGCTTTGTGAGTTTACAAGAACAAGATGAGTGGGTTCTGTTGTTGCTGTGGTTTTGAGTACAAAATGGTCCTGATTCCAACACATAGAGGGGTGAATATAATATAGTTGGGGACCTGGTGTCTGTAACAGACAGTGAAAAAGATGACCTATCCTCGCATCAGAGATATTGCGTCTGTCAATAACTGGTTGATTTGGCACATGGGCCACTTAATCTTCCAGCAACACCATTGTGTAGTGTCTCTTACCTTATTAGTAAAGGCTAAGGGCTTATCTAAGCCTTGCTCTTCTCAGGTCGCACTGGGGGCATAACAACTCATAACAGTTTCATAAACAAAAGACCTACTCACTGCCCTGTCCTGCACCACATTCACAATTGCTGTGGTTGAGCTGATTGTAGGAAGCTCTGTCTTGACCCGTGTTGGCGAAGGTCTTCCTGTGTCATGGACTCACTACTTCACCCAGCATGAAAACCTTTGTTCTCTCCTGATAATATGTGCAAGGTCTGTGAGACAAAGTCTTGCCATTTTTCCTTCTAAGGAGCACACTGCCTATTATTCTAAGACCAATTTATTGTTTCTCCTGGCAGTCTTGCTTTTTGTTAGCCTCCATAAAAATAGCTTTTTAAAATTGCAATGTTGGAAAGTGTTTCCTCTACTTAGCCACCAGGTGATCACATTGTACTTGTTAAGTGTGATCAATCCAGTTCCATGTAAGTATAACAGAACTAATCAATTGGTATGGTTAATACCTTGAGTCTCATGTTTTACCAGTGGCTTCAGGGCTGTCTGGGCTTCTTTCTTTAGTACCGTTGCTTCTTGTTTATATCCTCCTTCTTGAAATGGTTGAACAATGATCACCTCTCTTTGGCACAGTGATGGCATATTTCTTCTATATTTTTGATACTTGTGGCAGTCATGTGCTTATGTTAATTTTATGATTGAAATGTAGGGGTGGAGTCTAGCCTGTTAATCTGGAGATAGCCATTGAGTAGCCAATGAGGCCTCTTTGTGAACATGGTTTTTTCCTGAGACTTCTGGGAAATCTCGCGATATTTCCCTCAGGGAGATGAGAAGCTATCTTCCCCAGTTATTGGGAGCTAGTCTCAGAGATGATGAATCGTGGACAAGATAAGATGGCAGTATCCAAGAAGCTTGAGGAGCCGGAGGAGAGGCCACACGGCTTTGCCCTGATGGAGTCAGACCTCTGAAACTGGAGGGGCCTGCTGTTGATGGACCCTGACCCCTGGAAGCAAGGAGCCATGGGGAGACGCCTGCTAGTGCTGGGATTCTGTACCCACTGACCTGTGACTTTGTGAATTGGAAGGAAACTTTATAGACTGATTCCGGGCATGTGGGTTAATATCGGACTTATGACCTTGAACTGGACTGGGTTCAATGTCATATTCCTCTTGTATATAAACCTTTCCTTACATCCATATGCATGTCTATGAAATTTGTTCCTCTAGTCTGCCCAGACTAACACAATACTTCTTCCATTATTCAATATTTTGCCCTTGGGACCCTTCAAGATTGTCCTTTGAGGCCTGAAGTTTTCCATCGGTTTTTGCTAAGTGTATTCTTCCTCTTTGGCTTTGTAACTCCAGATCTCTAAACATTTCATGTCAATATTCTACTTTATTTTTTGAAGCTTTCCTTAGATATTTTCTAGTCATTTCTTTCCCTTCATCACTTCCTATACTTACTTGAGCTACTCTATAGTCAAGAGCAAGCTTCCATCACTTCTGATATCCACTTTGTTCTCCTCTTTCTTTCCTGTGTGCTTAGTGACCTTTTGCTTTCTGCTGGTCTGAGGTTTTTGATGTCATCTCAAAATTCACCTGGTCTTTGGTCATTACATAATTAGTGTTCAGTGTATCAAATCTGTTCTTGAGATTTAAATTTATATGGGATAGGCTAAGGTTATATTTGGACTCTTGTGGACTAAATTTATATGGGATAGGCTAAGGTTATATTTGGACTCTTGTGGACTAGTTCGAATTTCCTTTAGCCTCAAACTGAACTTGCATGTTAACAATCCACCATCTGTTCCATAGTCAGCTCTGACCTTTTTAAGCTAAGAATATTAATAGGGTCTTCCCATTTGATTCTTGTTTCATACATCTGAAGAGGTCTATGTATATAGCCCCTTTTATGTTATTTAAAAGATGAATTTGCAAAGAAGGGTTTGTTTGTTTTGAAAAAATTCCATCATGTTTCATTTCGATCTTTAAGGCTATGATTTATCACCCCCCCTAATTCTTCTTATCAAAACCCATATATAAATCCAATTTGTGCCAGGCACATTTGTACACCTATTGCCCTCATCATTCTCATAACATTTGCTTTCTATTTAAGCCCTTGGCATCAGCTCCTCATTTTTCCCCATCACTCCCTATTCCCCTCCCCTCATACACTGCTGACAAATTATCATTATTTGGTCATTTCTTACTCTCTCCAATATCTCCCTTCTCTTTCCCCCATTGTCTGTACCCCAGGGAAGAAGTTATACGTAGATTTTTATAATCAGTTTCCCCTTTCTACCCTACCTTTCCTTCACCCTCCCAGTATTGCATCTGTCCTGGATTCCCTATGCTTCAGGCTACTACCTGGACCAGTATACATTCTCTGGTCTAACCAGATTTGTAAGTTACAATTGGGATCATGAAAGCAGGATGGACAAAGCATTGAAAAAGTAAAGGGAAGTTGTATGCTTCATCATTGCTACACTGCACCCTAACTGGTTCATCTCCTCCCAGCAACCCCTCTGTAAGAGGAAGTCCATTACCTACAGATGGGCTTTGGTTCCCCAACTGTATTTCCCCTCATTTGTTCTTTGCTGCCTGATTCCTGATCCCTTTACCACCTCGTGGTCACACAGGCTGGTGTGTTTTTTCCAAGTGGACATTGTCACCTCTGAGCAACATGAGGGCCATGATTTCAATTTCTGCTCCTTCTCCTGTCTTTCCAGGTTTCACAATAGAATTTCAAGCAATTATTAATGCATTTTTATTGCATGTTTGATCAATTGTTGACTAAGTTCGATTTTTTCATCACTGCTTTTAGTAGTTGTTTATTGCATAAATTTGAATAATAGCTGTATTAATGGGACTTCTTTATATACACATAAGTATCACTCTTTTATAAATGGAATTGTACATCAAGAAAAATCTTGAAATCTTCCTTGGTGATCATGAATGTGATGTCATTGCTCTCGGATTGGTCGTTCCTAGCATAGTTAAACACAGACTTATCATTCTCAGAGTGGCCGATATCATTTCATTTCAGCTTAGTACCTACTGCTTGAGATCTTTATTTGTTCGTTTTAGTTTTTTTTTAATGACTTCAAATTTTCCTTGATTCATGCTTCATTCATTCCAACTCCAAATTATTAACAGGTGCTTAAAGCTGTGTCTTCTCCTTTTGTTTCAAGTCCCAACAGAAAATGAAAGTTTTAGCAACCTTATCCCATCCATGTGATTGTAGTAAACAGTTTTGAGGAGACAGCTCTTGCAGATTGTGCTTCAGTGCCTTCCAACCTGAAGGACTCATTCTATGGTACTATAGTATAAATCCTGCCTCTTATCTAACTTTACTGACATAAAGGATACTTCAATAGAGTAATGTATTTAGAAAATACTGTGTATTCTAATCCTTTTCTAGGGTGGAAAAGTGGGCACGACAGATGGCAATGATTAAAACCATCTCCCTTTATAATATAAAAGGGATTTTCTAGCCTTAAATAAACGTAGAGATCGAATTCACCTCACCCATTTCTCAAAAGGGAAAAAGACAGGTTTTTCTACTTCCTTAAACAGTGACAGTCTCAGAAACTCCCTGTGAGTCTCCATCAACTCAATGACTATGAGTTTAAGAATCCTTTCCTCTAAAACAGGTTGCTTTCATTTGATGTGTGTCAGACTGGGTTCTTTCTCTAGAGAAACAAAACCAGTGATTCTGGTACGTGTATGTTTATAGAAAGAGATTCATATCTTATACAATTGTTCAAGTGGGTGAGCCCAGTGTTGCAGGGACTGACAAACAGGAAGCAAGGAGATGAATCAGGAAGACCAGTGGTTATTTGATGCCAAGCTGAATGAATCTAAGATCAGCCAAATGTATCCAAGATAGGTAGACCATGGATCGCTCCTGGGGTCCAAAGGTGATGTCACAGGAGCTCAATGAACCAGATGTGAGATCCATATCCAGCAGTCGATGTGTGCAGATTTTAGCACCTTGACACTCTAGACTGAAGTGAAAAATATGTTGAGAAACAGTAGCTTCACATTCTGATCTTTCTTGTTTACATGATCCCTTCAAGACAATCATAGGAAAATTCCATGATGTCTTTATTCTGTTTCCCACAAACTTATTGACACCCACTAGTATGATTTTGTAGCAATACTTTTGACTTACTTTCATATATAAGGGGAACTGGTGGTTCCAGGGAGAATTCTCGCCCTGCATATAGGAGATCCAGGTTCAAGTTTCAGCCATTATGACTTTTGGGCATCCACCACTTGTCTGTCAATGAAGACTTGACTGTTCCTATGATACTGAACATGTTCCATTCAAACAAAGATGTACTATGGATAAAGGTCTAGTATGTAGATTTTGGGTCTGAAAAGCCAACCAATAAAAACCCCAATAGCTTACAATGGTCAGATTTGAAAGCAATCATGGAAATGTCACAAGACCTTGCATCATTTTGTACCGCTGTACATCATATCATCATGGGTTGTTAACAGCAGTTAAAAATACATCTTTATGTATGTAGGTGCATATAAGTAGTTTATAGCTTACACAGGATTATGCTCTGATGATTCCAACAGAAGTGGATTCTGATGTTAGCTGAATACCTCTTTCTTTTTTCCTAAAGCTTTACTGTATTGTCTTTTCTCGTTGGTATCATTATAAATCTGAACTCTATTTGTCTTTGGGATTGGAAACATTGCATATAAGCTTGCAGATATTTTTAAATATACATAAACATGCATGCATAAAATATGAGGGGTAGCCCTCCCCACAAATGAAATTGTGCTAGGTGAAGAAGCATAACATGCATTTAGTATCTGAGTTCGTGCAGCCAGTGGCATCACCTGGAAAGGTTCTCTCTGGTCATAGTGAATTGTTTCATAAAAAGCAGTTTTGCTCAGACCTCATTTTTTTGAAAGGTTAATTTAAAAGAATAGGGTGTGACTATGAAAATTTTATTTCCTTACGGGGGTGGGGGACAAAAATAAAGATTTTTTTGTAAGTAAAGGTGGGGGAAAGAAATGTTGTTTCCTTCTTGGGGAAAATGTTGCAGAAACATTTAATGCTGAACACAGTTTACATGAATAGCACTAGGGGAAAAATGGAAGTGTAGGAGTGTCTTTGTTTTTTAAAAAAAGTGAAATGTCAATTGATGACAAACTGTTATGTTTGTCCATCAACTTCCTGAATGGATAAAAATGTTGACTCGTAGTGCAGTTGGAATTCATTCAACCAGGTCAAACTGGTAGTCAAGCTTTCTATTGAGAGGTTCTGAAGAGATTGCCTAACAGTATGAGACCAAAAAAAAAGACCTGCTTTGCAACAGAAGGGAGACTGTTTCCACTATAACATTGCTCCTGCTCATGCAGCCAGCTCAATGTGACAGCCTTGGGCAAAAAGCAGTATGTCTCTCTTGCTGCCCTCAAGATACCCACCCAATCTCATTCCATATGACTTTTTTTTGTTTCCACAAATGCAGAGGGCCATGAAAGGACAGAGATTTGGAGACTTAGAAGAGGCGAAGACAACAGCTCATGTGTTCGGATTTCATTGTGTTGTGCATAGAGTTGCTAGGAACCACAATCTGCTTGATGCCACCTAACAACAAGAGCAGCAGCAGCAGCAGCAAGTCTGTGCCTTTTAAAAGAAGCACTGGTGGCTAGAGATTTTGCTTTGGGCCACAATCTGCAATGTTGGCAGTTTGAAACCATGAGCCGCTCCACGGGAGAATAAAAGGGTTTTCTCTTCTGGTAAACAGGTCCAGTCTTGAAAACTCACAAGGACAATTCTACCCTGTCCTCTGATGTCGCTGTGAGTCACTGTCGACTCGAGGGGAGTCAGTTTGATTTAGGGGTTGGGAGTGGGGAATGGTTATGCATCGGGCAACTAGCTAACCTCAAGATTGGTTCGCACCAGTCATTCCAGGAACGGAAGTTCAGGATTTCTACTCCTAAGAAAAGTTAGCCTCAGAGACTCACAGGCTTGATAACAATGAGTTTCCTTTTGGTATATCTAGATATAACAACAGTGATGACAATAGAGATAGCTTTAGAGGAATAAAAGTTCTACAAAAAGTTAGCTGAAAAGTTAATTATGAGAATATGAAAAATTATATCAATAAATTGATATCTTGAATGTATCCTGATAGTCTTTTTTATCTCATAGTCTTAAAGAAGTAAATCAGAAGACAGAAGTTTGGACTCCAGTTACAGAGACCACCAGGAGATCTATTTTAAAAATGTAAAAAGGAAACACACTTAGACCATTGGACCACACTATGTACACCTGATGGGCTGTGATCTCTAGATTTATCTGTGAAGCTGTGAGCATATGAGCTACTTGAATGGAGACCTCTAGAGCTTTTGATAGCTATCCTCCTCAGTAAAGTGGGGTGACCTTTGTGTTAGGCCAATTTGACTGGAGAAATAAATCCAGATACACTGATATATGTGCTAGAAAGAGCTTTATATCAAGACATAATTTATATCAGGAAAACATCCCAGCCCAGCCCTACTCATGTCCATAAGTCTGATACTAGTCCATAGCTCCCTCTTCAGACTCAGCCAACAACATATAAGGATGCAGAATGCAGGAAGGTCATAGGCTGATGCAAAGGCTTGTGGATCCAATGGCAAGAGAAGCATCATAGGGCTCTGGCATGTTGCAGAGTTGATCAGCCAGTGGAATGGAGCACCACACATTTCACAGGTAGCATAACACACGTGACGAGGCAGGGCAACTATATCAGACAGAGTCCTGGCCCATCCACCAGGGAAAAGGGAAGGTGTGGCAGTCATATACCTATGTCAATTTTATTATTGAGATGTAGGGGTGGAGTCTAGCCTGTCAACCTGGAGATAGCCATTGAGTAGACAATGAGACCTCTGTGTGGACATGGCTTTCTCCTAAGAATTCTGGGAAGTCTCATGGTATTTTCCTTGTGGAGATGAGAGACCATTTTTCCCAGTTGTTGGGAGTCACTGGACTGACAAGACAAGAAGGCAGAGTCCGAGGAACTGGAAGAGCCTGAGGAGAAGTCACATGGCCTTATCCTGATGGAACCAGACCTCTGAAGCTAGAAAAACCACATAGAGACCTCTGCCAGCACTGAGATGTTTCTATCACCAATGTATATTGTTTAAGGACCCTGAGCCCTGGAAATGAGGAGCCATGTGTGGTCCCCTGCCAGATCCAGTATTCTGCACCCACTGTCCTATGACTTCGTGAGTAAGAAGGAGACTTTATAGACTGGTATCAGACATATGAGCTAATATCAGACTTAAGACTTTGGACTGAACTGGGATGGAATGCTTTCTCAATGTTCCATTCCTCTTGTAAATAATAAACCTTTCCCTTATATCCATATACGTGTCTATGAATTTACTTCTCTAGTCTACCCAGACTAATACAGAGGGGATGGGCAGCAGCCTCCAGAGAGTCATTTATCTCAGTCGCATCTCCAAGGAGGTCATCAAGCTGCCACCTGATTTACAGGGCTAAACTCCACTCATGTTGACATGCAAAAAATTATCACAGCCCTAAAGAGCAAATTTCTGCAAACCGTGACATAAGCGGAAAGGAATATATTTTTATAAGTCTTACCTTTGTAGAAGAGGGTTTCTAAAAGTTTGTGGGAAAATTCCATGAGATTTTAATCTCATTTTTACATGAAAAATTTGAAGTCTCATCAATGAGAATATACTTTGCATATGACGTAAAACAAAGGTGCAAGAGAGAATATATAAAGTTCTCATGTGTGTAAATAGTATTCAATGGAAGAAGAAGATACACTTTTTTACCCCTCTTGACAAAAATTGGAACTGGCTAAGTGGTTAGTTGCTAACTGATATGTTAGCAGGATATACTGAAGATAAGTTACCTATGACCATTGAAAGAATTCACCAAAAGAATAATAAGAGAGTCCACAGATTGGGAAATCATCTGTAGCCATAACATACCAGACAACAGTCTTATTACTGAAAACTACAGTACTTTTCATGTGCATAGTAAAAAAAAACCACAAAACTAACTGTCCACTGAAGAAGTGGGCAAAGGAGCAGAACAAAAGTTTCACAGGGGGACAAATCGGAATGACCAATAAACAGGTGAGAAAAAATTTCAGATAATTATCCATAAGAGAAATGAACATTAAAACAGCTATGAGATGCCACCTAAGACCCTCAATGATGATAACCCAATTCAAAAAGTCAGAAGGTAACAAGTGTTAGAGGGGCTGTGGTGAGATAGGAACTCTCATCCAAAGCTAGCGGACCTGTAGGTACACTTTTCCATGTACAAACACTACGGAAATCTAAAGCAGATGGAAATTGAACCACCATACACCCAGCAATCCCCTTCCTGGGCAAGAAGAGGCAAGAAACAGACCACAGCCAGATATCTGTGCTCTGATGTTCCTTGTGACACAATTCACAATTGCAAGGAGTTGGAAACAATCCAAATTTCCATCAACAGACGAACGGCTCCAAAAAACTGTGGCACATACATACCATGGAGTACTACACATCACTGAAATACCTGAAGCATGTTGTTGCATGGGAAGAACTGGAGGAAATCATGCTAAGTAAAGTAAGCCAAGCATAAAAGGGCAAGTACAACATGAGTGCACTGAGGTAAGTTTAAAAAATAAACAAAAAAATGGGGCATAGGGGGAAAGCTACTATATACACACATCCCTGGCTTAAGGTCCAGCAACTATGGCAGAGGCCAAGCCCAATCCAGGGATACACACTGCAGTTAACTAAATAAGAGAGGGAAAGAAAGAGAAAAAAGAAAAGAAAACAAGACAGGGGTGGGGGTGGGGGGACGGTGGGAGCACTAATCCACCTATTGTTTGTATCTTCACAGGAGAAGGAGAGAGAGACCAGGCTTCAATCTGCTGCTCCAACACTTGAATACAACACGCTGGCTTGTACCAGGGAACCAATAGAGAAGTAGCTGGAACGGGCCACAATCCTGACTATGCTGACACCCCCACACCCCCTTCAGAAGAATGCACTTCAGAGAACAGCACTGGGGCTTCAGTTTGAGGAGAGGGCCACAAGAGGGATTAGAGCACGTGGGAGAGACACAAAGGGATGGAGAGGGAGGAGAGGACATCCTGGCTCAGCAAGCCTCTAGGCTAGGCAGGATGATATTCTCGCTCACAGCAGACAATGCACGGGGAGGACTGTAGGACTGGTCACACCACGGGACATGGTGTACCTCACTGAACCGTGGTGCTGCAAAGGACAGGGCTGGAGATAGAGTGTGAGAATAGTGCACAGTCTGGCCCCATGAGGTGGGGTGAGGCACCAAGGGCATGCAGCAGAGCAGCAGGGGCAGCAGAGTCATGAAATCCCCCTGGGGAATACCAAAAATACATGAGAGACAGAATGTGGTACCCCATCAGACGCTACTGGAAAACACAAATAAAGATCAACAAACAGAACTTAAACTATTTATAGGCTTTTCCATATTTGTCAGTGGATTTATGTTTGTTATTTTTATTTTGTTCTTGCTTTCTGCTGCTATTATTGTCTTGTAGATCTTGACTTCCTTTGTTGTTTTATTTGGCTTTACCTGGTTTTTGCATTTATTAATGTATCTGTATGTCTGTCTAGATAAGATAGGTGGGGTAAATAATTCAGACCAAAGAATGGAACCAATGGTTCTGGGAGCATACAGGAGAAGAGGAGGTGAGAAAATGGATATTTGGGGAGGAGGGAACTCACTCAGGACAATGGAAGGAAGGTCATAAGATGCCTAAACCTGTATGAAGGCATAACATGATGGCAGAACAAGAGGGAAGCAAAAAGGAAATAGAGGAAATAACCAAGAGACAAAGGACATTTTTAGAGGCCAATATATAGGCATATATATATTTGTAAATATATATATTGAGAGGAGAATAGAACTATATACTCATATCTAAATGTTAAGCATTAAGGTTGCAGATGGATATTGGGCCTCAACTCAAGTACTCCCTTACCACAAAAATACTGTTTTCTAACAATCTGGCATTCTGTGATGCTCACTTTCCCTAGACAATCACTGAAGGTAAAATGGGAGCATAAGCAAATATGGTGAAGCAAACTGATGGTGCCCAGCTATTAAAAGATATAGTATCTGGGTTCTTAAACACCTGAAGATAAACAAGTAACCATCTAGCTAAGAAGCAATAAAGCCCACGTGGAAGAGGCACACCAGTCTGTGTAATCAAGAGGTGTCAATGGGATCAGGTATCAGGCATCTAAGACCCAGAATAAAGCTATATCTGATATGAATGTGTGGGGGGAGGGAAGGGGAGCATTGAAGTGGAGACCCAGTGTTCATCTGTAGTCAGTTGGGCATTACCTCAAAGAGGGGTCACAGAAAAGAGATGAGCCAGTCAGGGTGCAGTATAGCACCAATGAAACACACAACATTCCTCTAGCTCTTTGGTGCTTCCTTCACCCTAATATCATGACCTCAATTCTACCTTACAAATCAGAGGAGACCAGAGAAAGCACACTGCTACAGAGAAGAGCCTGCAACATGGGGAATCTGGGATAGATAAACTCCTCGGGGCCAACAAGGAGAGTAAAGATACCAGGAGAATTCAGAGAGAGTGGGGGGCGGGTGGAGAGAAAGGGAGAATACATTACAAGGATTAATTAGAACATCCTTCCAGGGGGACAAATAACAGAAAAGTGGGTGAGGGGCATCAGAGGGCAATGCAAGGTATTGAAAAAATAATCCATAACTTATCAAGGGTTTGTGAGGAAGACAGGTGGGGAGGGAGGAGGGAGAAAAGGGGAACTGTTATCAGGGGCTCCAGTGGCAAGAGAATGTTTTGAAAATAATGATGGTGGCATAGGTGTAAATGTACTTGGAATACTGGAGGAATGTATGGATTGTGATAGGAGATGAAAGAGCCCCCAATAAAAAATATTTTTTAAAGAAAGAAAATGGAGGTCTTGAAACACTTGATGAAGATCAAGAACTGAACATGTTAGGTGCCTCGAGAAGAGATATATTCCTTGGCCCTTGGCTCCTTGGGAGAAATGATTCACACCAAAGCCTGGTTTGTGATACAAATGGGTTTCATGAAAGTTAGAAGTTTCAGGTTTACACAGGCACCCACAGGATCCCTCACCCTGTATGTCTGCCTGGCAGCTGCTCAAGAAAAGTCATGGGATTGGCTTGGGCTCCTGCCTTTTCTACCCTGTTTGACCGCATTGGCTGAATTGAATTCACCTGGCATAGGTGGGCCAGTCCAGTTGCAGCCCTCCTGGCCGGAAGTCTGGACCTCTAAGCATGCGTAATGGATGCCCTTTTCCCTATGCTAGCTACTTAACAAATCTTTAGTATGGTTTGCAACTCACTGCAAACAAAACCAAAATTCTCGCAGTTGGACTAGCAGACAATATTATGATATTTTAAAAGATTGAAGTTGTCAAGTGTCAGATGAAGACAGAACTTTTCCACAAATATTATACTATAAAATATTAAGCAAGCAATTTACCAACATTTAGTGTGCTAGCCATTCTCACTGAAACGCCCAATTTTATGAGGGCTTTACATGACTTAGGATAGTGATCTGCTTCCCTTGAGGTCTATGGGTGGGATTCAAGAGCCATTGTCAATGACCCCTAACAATATAAACTTGTTCACCTACCCCCGGAAGTCTGAAAGTCTGAAGTCCCTCCTTATTACATCCCTCTCCTCTTAATCATGAGGCATCCCTAAACCATTATCATACTATAGCCCTTAAGACAGCCCCTGCTTGTGGCATGTCCTGAAATGATGTGTCGCTGTTAGGCTACTTAAATGTGGAAAATTAATGTTCATGACCCTCACTCCTGACCTTCACTGCTGACCCTGAGTGCCGGGCACTATCGGTTCCTCACCCTCATCATGTAACTCCCGCTCCCCCTCCATCTCCACGCAGACCATCATACCAGGTGGATGTGAGCATGCTACCCTGATGTGATGTATGTCTGACTCTTATTGTTACTTTCTTTCTTTCTCTATCATGATCTCTATATCATTATTATAATAAATAATAATTATCGCTGCACAGTTGCCTGTTGAACCCTTGTTGTGAGTCTATTAGAGGATTGATCACCCCCTGATAGTCAAGGATTTCATCTTGCTTAGATCCATAAAGCAATGATCATAGAAGGAGCTGATAAACAAATCAAGCAAGACAGTGCATTGTGTAAGCCTGCTGCACAATATCTCTAGAGTGTTGAAGCATAAGGGCGAACTAAGCAGTTCCTGATGCAAACCATGGTTTTTCAATTACCTCATTTGTATTCAAAAGGTAGGTAGGCAAGGAAGCCTGGAGAAGGATTGAAACTTTGAAGTTGTGATATTAGTCAGGAATATTGACAGTACCATGGAGTGCCAAAACAGAAAACCTATCTGTCTTGGAAGAAGTGCAGTCTGCATGTGCCTTCAAGGCAGTGATGGTGAAACTTCATTTCATGTACTTTGTACAAATTCTCAGGAGAACCTCATCCATGAAGTAAGGCATATTGATCATTGAAGTAGAGGCTCAGAGAAAAAGGAAGATCCTAGAACAAGATGGATTGACACAGTGGTTCCAACAATGACCTCTAGCATAAGGATATTGTGAGAACCAGATGCTGTTTTGTTCTGTTATATATTGGGTCGCTATGCAACAGCACCTAACAACAACAACAAATAGCCCACTACATTCAAAGTCAAACCAAGCATGTCATCAGTGAGATGTTGTATGAAGGTTTGTGGTTATTGCAGAGTTTCCAGCATCTTTTAAAGAACTTGATGTTCTCTGGATAACTCACTAAGATAATGCAAGATTGTATTTGTACTGATCTAGATGCAGAAAATCTAACATAAACTTTTTGGTTTCCTCCTTTCTCTATTTTTCTCCTTCTGTCACTCTTTTATTTTCTCTTACTTTTTGTCTTTCTGCCCTGAAATTAGGTTGAATGATATTTTAGAATATTCTAGCTTCCATTCCTTATCCTACATTTGGCATCTTCTTTCGTATTCTTTATCTCCCTAGGATTCTGCATGATTATCAAAAGTCCCTCAAGTGTCTATAAGAAGAACATAGAGTTCTAATAGCTAACTGATTTCTTGATCCCAGAGCTGTCTATCTCTGTGGAAATGAAGGACTGATTGGTTATCTACACCCATTCCAAAGTGCCAGAAGGGTTGAGAGCCAAGCAAGGAGAGTGTATTGGCACCGTCGTCACTTGTGTAGTTCCAAGATTATGAAATGTCCTTTAACTTTCCTATACTGAGTGGAACTTGGGAAATTTTGCAGATGATTGTATACCACAGACTACTGGTGTACAAAGGTAGGTATAATTAATTGAATTAGACTTTTGAAAACATTCTCCAATGTACTCAATATGATAAAGTGAAATGATATCAGATCCTATCCAGAAATAATTAATACTTACCAAAAAATTTCTTCTGGAAGGAAAGGAAGGAAGCGATTTCAGAAATGACTTGGAGAAAATAGTTTGGGACCAAATCTTTCATGCTAATTAATCCACTTAGTTGAAAGTAAAAGTTGTTAAATTTTTGTTGTTTTATGTTTTTGCTTGTGTTTGTGGTGAAATGTGAGATCCTGACCCAGTCTGACCCAAGTTCTCTAGAAAGTTGAAGTGATGTCAATTATTTCTGGGGCAGAAATGACACAATCACCATTACCATCACGCTGCAAATAGCCACAACTTTTCTTTGAGCCACAACCTTAGACACTCTGGCCCATCCCATTTAGGTGCACACTCTAAATCAGGATTGGGAGTCAAACAAGCGTGCAAATAACTTACTAGAACTCAGTTTCAACATTTTTCAGTTAGCATGAGCTTAGGTGACAATGACACATCTTGACATACTTTGGACATATTTTCAGGAAATCTGTCTCTAGAGAACACATCATGTTTGGTAAAGGAGAGGGGTGGCGACAAAAAGGAAGGCCCTTGACAAGATGAAATGACACAGTGCCTCCTTCAGTGGGCTCAGGCATAGACAAAATTGTGAGGATGATGCCAAAATGTTCAGTATTTCATTCTGCTATACAGAGGGTCACAATGCACTGGAGCCAATTGGCATCTGTGTCAGTCTGCGTAGACTAGAGAAGCAAATTCATAAACAATCATACGTGTATAAAGAAGAGTTTTGGGCTGAGCCCCAGTGGCGTAGTGGTTGTGTGCGGGACTGCGGCCCACTGGGTTGGCAGTTCAAATCCAGCAGCAGCTCTCCAGAAGCAAGGCTGGACCTCCTACTCCCACCAGAAGGCAGTGATGTCTCTTCCCCCCAAAACAACAACAAGAAAAGCAAAAGAGTTTTATATACAAGAGCAACTGCATATTAAGAAAACATCCTGGCCCAGGCCAATCCCAGTTCATACGTCTGATATTAGCCTTTATGTCCCATATCAGTCCATAGATCTGCTTCAGAATCACAAAGTATGTGCGATGACCAGGATGATCACAGGCCAGTGGGTGCAGAGTCTTGCGCATCCAGGGGCGGTAGAAGCATCTCAGCGCTGTTAGGAGTCTTCCTGGCTCCTCCACTTTCGAAGGCTTAGGGTCTATCAGCATGCTCCCATGTGTCTCATCAGCTTCATCTCCCAAGGAGTGAAGAAGAGATAAACCCCTCTTCAAACTCACGGAGCCACATGCCTTGAGGTATCCTACCTCCAAGAAGGAATTGCCACATTTCCCAGAATTCTCAGGAGAAGGACATGCCTACACAGAGGTCTCATTGGCTAGCTCCAGATTAAAAGTATAGATTCCACCCCTACATTCTTAATCCTCAAATTGACACCAGGTTAGGTGACTGCCACAGCATATAACAACAACAAAAATATCAAGACTGGATGAGGGAACTGTATTAGAGCTCAAATTGTGACATACAATTTGCAAAAGGTTGTGGATGACAGTGAAAACTTGATATCCATTTGCAGAGTCCCTACATGGATTAAGTTTCTGGGGAGGGAATCTATTTATCACTGATGTGAATAGCCTTGCTATCAGTTGGAGTGCATTGGAATCTGGATTGATGAAGATATAGTTAGGTTAGAAGTGAACATCTTATCACTTGATCTCCCTTTAACCTATTTTAATTTTTTCCCCATTTTTATTATTTTCTACTTTCTATTGCATTGGAATTTTCTGGGGCATGTTATGTTGTTGTTGTTCTTTTTTTTGTATGATTTTTTAGATGAAGTCCAGGATATGTAAATCTAAAGAGATAGTAACTGCATTCAGCTTCTTAGGGTCATGGCAGGGGAGACTAGGGGGAAGTTGATTACTAATGATAATGAGTACATGCAGGAAGAAAATGTTCAAAGACTGATTTTGGTGATAATTAAGCAACTCTTTAGATATATTTAGATCAGTGAATTGTAGGATAAGTCAATAATATGTCAATAAATTTGCTAACATCTTTATCAAGAGAATATTTTGATATATTTCCTTTAGATAAAATATTGGGAATAGTTCACTGATAAGAAAGGTCTTACTGGCAACACACAGTCATCATATAGAATAGAACAGAACTGCCCCTGTGGGTTTCAGAGACTAACATTTTTTTCTTTTTTTAACTTATATTGGCACTTCATCCACATATCTTAAAATTGAATCATATCAAGAAGAGTTGTACAATCATTAGAACAACCAATCTTAGAACACTTAGAACAAATAATAGCCGCCACCACCACCCCCTCTCTAACCCCTCTAAAAAAAAGGAACTTAAAAGAAAAACATTATCAGTCATCCCCCTGGGGTATAAGGCAGTTGCATTCGATACCATCCATAATTTAACCAATGACATAGAATTTGAAGTGCTCTTGTCTGAAGAGTTTAGGCCAACTATGAGCTACAATGTAAGAGCTGTTGTTTTGTACAGATTGTTTGAGCTCTTGCTTATATCATGCCTGTGGATTGGTGCCAGGGAATTTTTCCGGAATCATTCATTACAAGAGTAGATCCGTGCCTCTGATCAGAAAGTCTTTTTTATGATCAGAAAGACTTCCCTTTCTCCCATGAAGAGGCTGGTGGTTTCCAACTGTTCACCTGGCCGTTAGCAGCCCAACTCATAACCCACCATGTCATCAGGGCTCACATGAGAAAGGTAAAATTATATATATATATATATATATATATACACACACATATATATATATATATATAAAGAATTTCTAGGAGGATGTGAATTCTGATTCTTCTGCAGGTAATTAATTACACTTCATGCTAGAGAGTAGAAATGAAGATACAGAATGCCTAACACTCATTGGGGGGTGGGGGAGAGGAGAAGGGGGCAAGAGGGGCAGGGGATAATCATGAATAATAGGATAGACATTTCAAATTCATATTTCAATAATTTCCCTAAGATTTATGTAATTTTGCCAGGAGTGTATATTGCATATCTGCTGGGTGGCTTGTGATGGAGGAGGAATTACCTTCCATGTTTCTTCTTTCTTTTTTCAGGTGATCTGCATCCGCCTTTCTAAATCTAACTCACGCCCATAAGAAGGCAGAAACACAACTCTTTGTAGGTGGACTTGAGTAAGAACCATCTACGTTCCATGTGGTCCTTGGCCAGGGAAAGGGGTAAAAATGAATAGGAGAAAACGGGATGCAAATCTGCATTTAGGAACCCAGGCACTTTCACCATGATGGCTATTATTGGAAAATGTAGAACATAGTCAAGATGGCTGAGGATGTGGAGTGATTGTAATATGCATTGCTGGTAGGAATATAAAATGGAATGACTATGAAAATGAAAATAGCTTGGTGATTCCTCAAAAAGTTAAACAGACTTATCTGGTGATTCCTCCACTCGCCTCCTGGGTCTAAATTTGAAAGCAAGGACTCAAAGAGCCACTTCTACAGCTCTGTTCATTGTAACAATATTTACAGTAGTCAAAAGGCACAAACAGCCTAAGTTCACAAACTGATGAATGTATAAACAAAATGTGGCATATTCATACAACGTGTTCAGTAATACAGTATTCAGCTCTAAAGAGAAATGCAGCTCTAGATATATATGATGATGATGTAGATGAGCCTTAAAAATATCATGCTGACTGAAACAAGTAGTTCGATACTCAAGGGGAAAAGTTGTGAGTGTTTGGGCTGGCGTCGAACCAGGCAGCCCCCTGGACCAGGCAGCCCCGTGCACCCCTTTTGTGTCAGCCTCACCGAGAAGAAGAAGAACAACCTGCTGAACTTTGGCATTTCACTGAGCTTATCTCCCCAAAGGACATAGCCCCTTCTCTGAGCTTATCTCCCCAGGAAGGGGAGAGCCCCTCTCCATGGCATTCTGGAAAGCAATTTTGCCAAACAAGATGATTTGCTAAGAATTCATCTCCAAACCTTCAAACACAGAGGACTCCGCTGTCCCCTTTATCAGCCCACATACCTTTTTGGCTCATACCCTATATATGTCCCACTGCTCCAATACCAACCGAGTACAGCTTCTCTAGCCTAACTTTACTGGACTTCCGAACTTGCCCAGGAGTTATTTTCCCATTGAAACCTTTCTGTATTTTTCTTTTCTAATTGAGCCTTATATCCTTACTGTGCCTACACTTCTGCCTCTCAGTAAGATTTCATTTACGTAAGATATTATGAATGCATAAAGATGAATGTGTTTAGTGGTAACGGAGAGAGAAGAGTGGGGAGTTATTGCTTAAGGGTCAAATGAAAACATTTTGGACTCATTTCCTAGTTCTGAAACATGATGAATGTAATTAATGTCACACTCAAGTGTACACTCAAAATGGATAAAGAGACAAATGGTTTTCTGTTGTAGATGTGTATGTGTATAAATATATGCATATATATTTGATCACAATGAAAATGTTCAAAGCATGCCAAATATTAAGATGCATTTACCCCAAAGCTAAAGCTCATTGTTATGGAGTAGATTCTGGCCCATAGTGACCCAAAAGGATGTAGTCAAACATAGAAACAGAAAGATTTCTCCCAAGTTTTCTCCCCCCAATATATGCCAAACTTAGTCGCTTGTTACCTGTGGCCAATGACGATACACTTGGAGGAAAAAAAGTAGGTCAGGGTTTATTCTCCCTAAGGGTAATCAGCCATACATTGCAATCAGGCCATCGTAAGGAGGGCCCACCCCATTTTGATAAAGGATCTCCTAGACGACTACTTCCTTGTAGGAGAACACAGGGAGGTCAAAGGCTACCCAGCGATGATCAAAGTTAGGTCACCATCATGAATGTAGGACTGCCTTTCTTGTCACGTATATGTCCTTAGTCTGTCCCCTTCCTGTGATGTGCATGCCTATTGTGTAGCCCCCTTGTGACATGTGGTTACCTGTAATCAGGTCCCCAAAGTAGATCTAAACCTTGCTTAGCAGTAAACTCGATCAACATCCATCCATCTCCCACCCCCCAACCACTGGCTTCCAGCTTCCTGCCTGTGCTGTGCATGGATCTGCCTGTGGAGACTACGGACATCCAGGAGATGAGGATGCTACCCTGAAATGTCTGACTCCATTATTTTGATCCCTCTTCTCTCATAATTCCTCTAGCTTTACTATAATCTTTACTTATTATTGCTGTAAAATTGCACTTACCCGACCTGTGGTTATATGTTAGGGGCTGGCTAGATGCATACACTACTGTAGACAGAATTGCTTGGAGAAGGGGTTCTGGGTCCTCCAAATAGCTAGGTTGGGTTATAACGCATGATCACATGCTTCTTGTTACCCAATTTCTGTGGAGGGCAAGTCACGGCAAGTGTCTAAAGATTAGACTGCTTCACCAACTTTCAAATACACTCTGCCTGTGGGCAAAGCTCTTTACACTGTTAGGCAAAAAGTCAGAAAGAACTCAATGTGGACTTAATTCCTATGGAGATGCAAAATGTATTTAGGGCTCCTGTGGTCCAGGAGCAGCTCACAAACCTAATGCTCAGAATCTAAGTATTAACACACTATTGATGTGATAACCCACAAAGAAAAAGAACTTTTCCTTTACTGTCCGGATCTTAAAATTAAGGATTTGGGGTAAGGGTATCCTTAGACATGTGGCTGAAAATTTAACCAACATTCTGAAGAGGTGGGTATCCAAATCCCATCTGTAGGCAACTGGAACTTCCCTCACAAAAGGCTTGGGGAGGAGCAGACGCAGTCAGAGTATAGTGTAGCCACAATGAAACATACAGTTTTCCTCTTAAATGCTTTCTTCGTGGGTCCTCACTAACTATCATAATCTCAATTCTACCTTACAATTCTAGGTGGACCGGAGGATGTACACTGGTACAAATAGGAACTGGAAACCCAGGAAATCCATCAGGACCACTGGTGAGAAGGGCGATAATGGGAGGAGGGAAGGAAGATAGGATAGAAAGGGGGGATTGATGACATTAATCGCTATGTAACCACCTCCCTGGGAGATGATACAGAGAGAGACATTGGATGGTATAAGATATGACAAAATAATAATAATAATAATTATAAATGATCAGGAGTTCATGGGGGAGGGGGGAGCAGGGAGGAAGGGGAAAAATGAAGAACGGATATCAGGAGCTCCAGTAGAAGCAAGTGTTTTGAGAACGATGAGGGAAACAAATGTATGAAAGTGCTTGACACAATGAGTGGATGTGTGGATTGTGATAAGAGTTGTAAGAGCCACCAATAAAATGATTTAATAAAAAATTAGCTAACATTCATAATAATGTGATAGAGCTGACCATCTGAAAGAATGCACCTCGAAGATAAAGCTAAATCCCACGTTCTGCTCTTTAACATCTAACAGCCCAATTACCTGCCCAGCCTTGGTTTCTTCATCTATATAATCAGGAGAGCTCCTCCTTTTGAGGCTTGTGTTAGTGATTAAATAATTGAAAGTACAAGACATGCTTAGAAATGCCTTTAGCCTGCTAGTCTAACATTTACACTATGAATAATAATTTCTTTTGTTTTCTAAAACTCAAGCTAATTCTTGGATTCTTATTAACCTTCATGTATTTTAATACCATTAAATAGATAGCTATGCATTTTAATGGAAACTTATTAAAATACTGAACTCTGTGGGGGGAATCATCTTAATCTTCAAGATGAATGAATCCACCTAATTCCAAATTTTATCCTTCATAATACTATTATTATATCAAAGGTTCGATTTTGTTCTGCAGCTCACAAAACCCAGACACCCACAGTACAAAATTCCAAACCAAACCCACTCCCATGAATTGATTCCCATTCATGAGGACCCCAGAAGACACAATAGAACTGCCACTGTGGGTTTCCAAGGCTATAAATCTTTGTGGGAGCAGCAAACCTCTCTTCCTCTCTGGTAACTGGTGGGTTTGAATTGCTGTGTGGTATGTAGCCTAACACACAACCTACTATATCCACAGGTCTCCTTAAACACACAAAATTCACTGCCACGGAGTCAGTGTGGATTCAGGGATGAATCAATGGGCTTCTGAGACTAACTCTTTATGGGAGTAGAAAGTCCAGTCTTTCTCCTGCAAAATTGCTGTAAAGATGATAATCCTTTAAAATCTATGAGAAAGTCTGTGAGATACAGACAGGTCTTTCCCCAAGGTTGTTCCAACATATTTTATGCCAAACCTAAGATGCTGCTTCCTAACAAATGGTCAGTGACTATACACTGGGAGGTCAACAGCTTATAGGCTATCCCTCGGAGGCTGATCAGCCATCTAGAGCAATCAGACCCATTGTCCCACCCAATGAAGAAGTCCATTCCTAGCTGTTAAGAATAGTGGATAATTCCCCTGAAGGATAGTCGAAAGACAAGATCAAACCAGCTCAGGGTGGAAGAAGGTTAGGCTGCCATCTTGAATATGGAGTACGCCCATCTTGTCACATATATGTTTCTATTATCTCCACTTCCTATTACGTGCAACTATGCAACCCTTTCCTGTTATATAGGTGGTTACCTGTAATTAGGAGGGCTTGTACATCCCCAAAGTGTATATATGCCTTGATTAGAAATATATTTTTTCCTTCTGCATGGATCTGGCTGTTTAGATCATGGCCCACTGGGAGATGAGCAACTGCATGCCTGTTCTTGTCTGATGTCTCTTTAATTTTACCTCTGAATTATGCAATTGCCCCTTGCACTCATTTGATTGTGGAGTTTGGTATCCCACAGAAGTGCTACTCTGTTCTAAATGATTGCTAAAGGTAAGACCCAACCTCGCAGTGTTGTTTTTATTGTTATTATTCTGCTGTTCTTTTTGGATAA
>PVJH01009742.1:31024-77493 GCA_004026705.1 Nesogale talazaci | reverse complement strand
GTCACCCTTCACCCACTTTTCTGTTGTTCATCCCTCTGGGAAGGGATTATATGTTGATCCTTGTGATTGATTCCCCCTAGCTCCCCCCACCTTCCCAGAATCCTCCTGGTATCTTGTGCGAAGCAGAAAAATTTCTCCCAAGTTGCCTCCACCAAATATAGGCCAAACTTAGCTGTGTGTTACACATGACAAATGACTATGCACTTGGAGGTCAAGGATTATCTGTCATCTCCAGCAACCAGACTGCATAGTCTGTCCCACCCTAAGTAGGGGCCACTCCCTTCTGACAAGGACAGTGGCAGATTGTTTCCCTGAAGGAGAACCTAGAGAGGTCAAGCCCACCAAGGTTGGGCTACCATCATGAATCTAGGGTCTGCCCTTCCTGTCACATGTAAGCCCCTAGTCCTCCCCTTCCTATCACACGCATATCCCTAACCCCTCCCCTTTCTATTACATGTATACCCCTAGCTCATCCCCTAGCTGTCAGGCTTATGCCTATTGCACATCCCTTTCGTGCGATGTGCATGCCTATTGTATAGCCCCTTCCTGTGACCTGACTGGTGGCCTGTGATCACTCCCCATAAGTATATGGAAGCCTTGGTTAGCAATAAATTGCTCTCTTGCTCCTGCCCTCTCAGCCCCTGCTGTGCTCAGACCTGGCTTGTGAGATCATGGCTATCCCGGAGGTGAACACGTTACCATGAAATGTGTCTGACTTCTTTATTTCACTCTCTCCTATTATTCTCTATGACTTTATTACAATCTTTATATATCTCAGCCGTACAATTGTGCTTACTGAACCTGTCTGTGATTAGTTGTAGGGGCTGGCTACTCCTTCAGTGTCTCTATTCTCATTGTTGGCCCTGAGGGGTTTATCTATCCTGGATTCCCTGTGTTTGGGGCTCTTGGCTGTACCAGTGTGCATGTTCTGGTCTAATCCGACTTGTAAAGTAGACTTAAGGTCATGCTTTTGCATGGGAAGGAAGCATTAAAGAAGTGGAGGAAAGTTGTGTATTTCATTGGTGCTATACTGCACCCTTATCGGCTCTTCTTGTCCCCGTGACCCTTTCTGTGAGAAGATATCCAGTTGTCTACAGATGAGCTTTGGGTCTCCACTGCACATGCTCCCCCCCCCTTCACACTGGGTATGACTTTGTTCTGGGTCTTAGATGTAGGTCACTATTTTTGATGGGTTGGTAAAGACAATATGTCATTCTTGATACAGAGATCAGATATGAGCAGCATCCATTGAGAGAAGAGTTTCCTAGACCATGAGAAATCTTGTCCAGCTCCCCCTATAAATGAACATGGTAGCAAAGTTCACTTATTTCCTCATTCCTAAACTCTTCATGTGGCCTCTGGTTCTTGAGACTTAAACGTGTAGATGTCGCTGACCTGCCTGGGCTTCAGGCCATGGACTCACTGACCCCTTGAGACATCAGAGGCCTCTAGCTGCCACCTGGCCTTTGGCATTGACATTCACCGGAGCTAGCAGACGAGTTGATAGAGGCCTCCAGAAACTTGGGGGTGGGACTCACCAGCATCAAAATTGTATGAGCCACATCTTCATAACTCTGTGATCCATTTCCTAGAAGCCATTTCTCTGTCTGTCTCTGTCGTTCTGTGTGTGTGTGTGTGTGTGTGTGTGTTTCACCAGTTTCATTCCTGTAGAGAATTCAAAGACACATGGTTATGACCTCAGGAACATAATGGACCAAAACCCCAATTTACAAACAGATTTCTATGGACAGGTACATGGGTTGGGATTCACACACACACACACACACACACACACAAGGGAAAAGAAAGCAGAGATGGAGATGCCTTGGGTGGGGCACTGAGCCCAAAACTGTTAGCACTGCCCATGACTTTTTAAAAATGCTCCTTCTAACATTTTTACTGTGAGTTTTACATATCCAACCCTCGCTTTTGCACTCAATCGTTCATCACACCTGCTCACCATTTGCCCTGCCCCCACCCTCACCATCTCCTTCACCTCACCTCCCTTTGGTTGTTCATTATCTTGAAGAATGTCTGAAGAGGCGAAGCTTGGAAGATTGCCCCGGCCCACCTCCTTGCCCTGTCCTCCCACTAAAACACCGGACAATTGCTCCCGTTTAAAAGTGAGTAAGAGAGAAGGAGGGTGAGAGATCCCATCCCAAAGCGGCTTCCTGAAAATGAAAAGTGAAAACGCATTGAGTAATACGCTCATTATGGCCACACACTGGAAAATATGCCCTCTGAGCAGATGCAACCAGGAACTTAACATTATAAATGAGCTCAAAGAAATTAAGGAAAGAACAGAGCCAAGACAAAACACGATGAATAGGATACCGGTCTGCTCAGAAATGAGCTTGCTAGACAGGAGTGATATAAAGGGAGGGCAGAGAAGCTCAGGGAACAGTATTTCAGCACAAATGAAAAACACTTTCCGAAATGAGGGGCCAGTGGGAACCCACACAAGAACAGTGGACACAGTAGATTCAAAGCAGAAAAGAGAAATATGAAAGGAAAGATGCTAGAGAAAATTACAGACAGGGAAGAAAATGATAAAGATCATAGGTCTACATCAGCGGAATCCCCCAGCAAGGGACAAATCCTGCACATGATCCTGAGCAAACATTTCCCGGCGTGAAAGAAGACTTAGCCCTACATGTTGAAAGATCATGCCAACATTTCTGAGGCAGTCAACCCAGAAAGGTCAACAGTGGATTTTTTTTTCAAGTAAAAATACTGGCTTTTAAAGACAAAGAAGAAATATGTTGAAGGAATGTGGGCTACAAGATCAAGATTATTTACAAGTAGAGTGATCCTATGATTTATGACTCAAATAATAAATTCTGAAAAGACCACTCAGCATGTGCATGCCACAATGTGTATAATCTATCACTGCCCTGGATAAGCAAACACATACAGTTCCATACACACAAGGGCGGGGGTGGGGGAGACAAATTTTCTACCAGATATCGCAAAAGCATTCATTGTACTAGAAAACAATGAGAATTTACTGCATTGAACCATAAAACTTGGGCCGATTGGTAACATCGTGATCTATGGAGAAAGAATGACATTGTCAAAGGTTTTGTCTTATGTGGCTCCACCATCAATGCTTCCTAGAGGGTTGAGAAGCAAGGTGTTACTTTAAAGACAGAGATGTGTGTGTCCAAATCAAGCCATGGTATGCCGGGTCACCTCTCATGCATATGAAAGGTGGGCATTGGATGAGGAAGACTGTAGAAGAAACAATGGATTTGCATCACGGTGTAAGTGAGGATTATTGAAAGGACCATGGAATGCTAAAGTAGTAAACAAATCTGTCCTTGAGAAGTTGTCAAAGTGCTGATTAGAGGCAAGACTTCATCTCATGTTGTCAGGAGTGGTCACACCTGAGACCTGGGTGCCCCTCTCATGGGCAGCTGACCCTCAGCCTATGTCCCACCCCCTCCCCAATCAGAAAGCTTTCTTCACCACTGGCCCCAGTTTCATTAACCTGCCAGCTCACATGTCCAATTCTCCTCCCCTGAATCATGCAGCAAGTCCAACATTCACATGTAGTCTTGACCTTCATGGAAAACTCCCAGGTCTGGTTCCCTGCTCATCAGCTGACCCTGCCGTCCAGTTCTTCCCTGCATGCAATTTCCTTTGCATCTTGATCCACTTGGATGTGAAAGCACTCGTCCTGCCCTTGGGACTGGCCTAGGTCTTCCAGAATATGGAACTCCGAAAACTGGCTGCAGACCTAGGCATCTTGAGCTCAGGGACTGAGGCTGGATGCAAGGCCTGCCCCTTCCTTTGCATCCACACATCAGCTCCCAATATTCCAAAGTATAGAGGGTCTCCTCTCCCCTTCTGCTGATCACCATCCCCCTCAGCACTCATTCCACAAGCTCCCTGGCTCCGTTTCCATAGGGATCTCTTTGATGGAACCATGTTGGGGATTGTTTGTCATGTTGTTTTTAGGAATGATTCTCATAGCTCCACAAGGGGCCCATGTTCTACTCCCACCTGGTCTTGTGGTTTCATGTGTCTGTGAAAGAGCACATGAGATGATTGAAAATGAACTCACTATTCACCACTGGGTTTCACTGAACAGTGGGGAAACTGAGAGTCTGGGCAGTTGTGTTAGGCCGTGTTGTCATGAGAAACAAATTCACGACACTCATCTGTGTACAAGAAGGAACTTTATATTAAGAAGTAATTTCATATCAAGAAGCTACCCCAGCTCAGTTCAGTTCCAGTCTGTGAGTTGGATGGTACAAACCAGGATCCTTTTCAGACTCGTACAGCCACAGGTTGATGATGCAGAGAGGTGAAGCAGGATGCTTGGAGAAAGGAGGCTCATAGGAGTGGGGACTGTGGGCATTTGGGCCACTTTTCTTCCCTTATTTACCTTCCCTTTCCTCTTGGGCCACTTCTTCATGCAGCTTACTTATACCTGCAGGTCCTGCTCTGGCCCGATTTTGTATGTACCAAGTCCATTTAACAATGAAGTGTTGCTGCGCACATCCAACTCTGTGGGTCAGATGATACCCAGTTGATGATGGGCAGCTCAGGCCTCATGGTGACTTGGTGGCCCATGGTGAAGTATTCAGTGACCACAAAGTCCCACTAACAGGCCAACAGCTATTTTTCAAAAGGGGATAATTGTCTGCAGAGAATGGCAGGAGTTTCCTCCAAAATCTCAGTAGTGTACGCTGTGATTCACGAATGGGAGACTCCAGACTGCATCTATGTTCTACAACTGACACCTCTAGAATCATTAGGTCAGCTGGATCATATGATCCCAATGGCAAAGCAGCTTGCATGGGAGCTTGAACCTGCTGCAGAGTCTTTTCTTGTTCTGGGCCCCCCTAAAAATTGGAGGTCTTTTATGTCACTTGATAAATAGGTAAAAGTAGAACACCCAAATGAGGGGTATTTTGCTTCTAAAATCCAAAGGGGTCCAGTAGTGTTGTGATTCCTGTTTAGTTGTTGGGGGGTGGGGGGAGAAGACAGATACAATAGCCTATTCTTCACTTTAGGAGGAATGTCTTAACATGCCCCACACGACTGGACCCATAGCAATTTTATTGAGGTGGAGGGTGCCTGAATCTTCCTTGGGTTGATTCCCCAACCTGTTGCATCAATGAATCTAGAGTCTTTGATGCATCCTCCTTAATGGGAGGCATCATGCCATCAATATAATGGAACAGTGTCACATTTTGTGGAAGAATGGTGACCAAGTTTCCTTCAGACAAAATTGTGGCACAGGGCAGAAGAGTTGATGTACCCCTGGGGGAGAGTTGTGAAAGCGTATTGCTGCTCCTGACAGCTGAAGGCAAACTGCTTCTGGAGGTCCTTCGAGACTGGTATCGAGAAGGTGTTGGCCAGGTCAATAACTGTATACCAAGTACCAGGAGAAGTATTAATTTGCTCAAGCAATGAATTCACATCTGGGACAACAGCTGCAATTGGAGTCACCACCTGGTTAAATTTATGATAATCCACTCTCATTCTCCAGGATCCATCTGCTTCATTACAGGTCCAATAGATAAGTTAAATGGAGATGTGATAGGAATCACCACTCCATCCCTGCATGCAGCCTGCATTCAAGCCTTTGATGGTGAAACTAATTTCTGCAATCCCTCTAGGAATGTGGCGTTGCTTTTGGTTTACAATTTTCCTAGGCAATGGCAGTCCTAATGGTATCCACTTGGCCTTTCCTACCTTAAAAGTCCTTATTCCACATTTCAGGGATCCAATATGGGGGCTCTGCCAGTTACTAAGTATGTCTACTCCAATAGAGCATTCTGGATCTACGGAATTAAAGACAGGATAGGTTTGGGGTCCACTGAATCCATGGTGGGTACATGTGAGCTAAAACTCCAACTCTAACTTGGCGTCTTTATGCCCCCACTCTGACTGGTGGGCCTTCAAAACATTTTAGATCTTCTGAAATTAGTGTCAGTTCAGATCCAGTGCCCAGTAATCTCCCAAAGTTTGATTGTTTACCTCCCCCAATGAAATTTCACTCTTGTGAAAGAACACAGGCCCCTTTGGATAAGAGTAGAAGAAAGACTAGCCATATAAACCTTAGGTTATGTAGCAAGATCCTTTTTAAAAAGGACATGGCCTACCCCTCATTCAAGGGGTTGTGATTCTGTAAACTGACTCAGGTCTGAGAATTGGTTGAGTAGTTGTGACTGTCTATTCTGCTGTTCACCTGATCCAGGATCCTTCTGCTTGTATTCATCACATAAATATTTGGTAGGTTTCCCATGTCCTTCACTAGTAGGGACACAGAGACTAAGTAGCCAGTGCCATTAGTCCACATGAGACAGGTTGCTTTGATTATTATGGAGAGCTTGCTGTCCATTATGATAACGATAACCACGTCACCCACCCTGTCTCTGTTGATTCAGTGCTGACACCTGCCCTCTACCACCCTGGGGCCCAATCAGCTCCATTGTAGGCAAATGTCAGAATTCACTTAGGCAGCTCCCACTGTTAATCCTGGTATACATAAAAGAGCAATCATAGGAGTCTTTCAGAGATGCTGGGACCCACTTTGCAAACTTGTTCATTATGGTTGTAGTGAAAGCTATAGCCTCAGGGCACTCCATTTTTGGGTGTATGAGATTATTCTGATAGTTCCATTCCAACATACCAATTTCCCTAAGCTTTGCGCTGCCTTCTTCTACAGCAGTGGTTCTCAACCGTCCTAATGCCATGACCTTTTAATACAGTTCTTCATGTTGTGGGACCACGCCCCCAACCATAAAACTATTTTCACTGTTACTTCATAACTGCAATTTTGCTACTGCTATGAATCAGGTGAGGGTTGTGACCCACAGGTTGAGAACCACTGCTCTACAGTGCACCAAGGCGGGTCAGGTACCTCAGGTTGGTCTAACATAGGCCATCTGACAGCCCATGCTTCAGTGAGCCAAGTAACTAATTAAATCCTCTCTTAACCTCTCTTGCTGAGACATTAAAGGAGGAATCGGTGCTTAGGGGTCCCATATCAAGAAACTCAAACTGATCTAATGTTACTTTCCTTGAACCGGTATCTCACACCTTTATCTCACACCATTCCCAGAGATAGTCCCCAGGCATCTGCTTGTATGTATCAGAAAACTTAAGCGGATCTTTATGAGAAGGTGTCATAAGGCTCAACTCATTTGGCAGGTTGGACCCCATCCCTACCTTTACCCCACAGGGTCTGGTTGACATCATCCTAGCTATCAGAATGTCTTACACTGGGATGTCCACCAGCAGATCTTGACAGGGAGATTTTTATGCAAGAAAGTTGTGAGAAGGCCCTTGGAGTGTGTCTACATCCCGTGATGGGGGAGGGGAAATAAATAAAAGACAATCTGGGCAGAGGAGGAGCTAAAGAGCCTCTGAGAAGCAATAATGATCTCAGCTATGCTCCCTGGGAGCTCTGGAGCTGAGATATCCCTGCAAAATTTTCCCAGTCACCTGCTTTCATATTTTCCTTTGCCCTGGGAAAGGGCAAGATGATGGGTGGCTTCACTTTCTTTTCTTATGCAGACAATTCTTGCAGAGAAACTAATCTGAGAACCATTGCCCACAAACATCCCAGAGGTTGATTTTTCCCCAGTGTCTTGTGTGCTTGGGCGGTGCACTGAACCCACAAGACAGTCCACCCCGATAGTCTGCATTCCAAATCCTTAACATCTACCTCTGACCATCTCAAGTGAACACATGAACTACCTCTGGACCTCCTTTCTGAGTGTTATGGAAAAGAGCTGATTGATGCACTAGGATATTAACCAAGTGCCACACACCTGAGATCAGGTAACTCTGCTGCAGCAAGGACACTGCACCTAGATCAGCACTGTGGACCTGAGTCTGGGAAACTGCTTTCGAAAGTGTCACACCGGGACCAACCGTTATAACTAGAACTGATACCTGACTGAGTCTGAGGTATCCCCTGTCCTTCTCCAAGTCCATCAGGAGGTAGATGAGGCCGACATTCCCTCATCTCTTAAAGAGGGACCTGTCCTCAGTCACACACACCCCTTGGGAGTGTGGTGTGGCTTCTCCTTATTGTCCTGACTTGGGCAGGGGGCTGTTATTTCAGAGTCTCCCACATGGGAAGATCCAACCTGACTGGCCAACCAATCAATGGGCATGGGGGGTGGGAGTGGGCAGCAGTTGGGTAGTTGTACCGCACCTCCTATGCCTACCAAACACATGTATTACAGGGCATGGGAAAGGATAGCTCTGAGGTTCTATGGAGCAGGAAACTGCAGGGAGGGGCTGCCTTATGAGCTGGCACCAAGTGTCCTACTCTCATGGTGTCCATGGTTCAGGAGCCAGGATCCAAGAGACCTCTGGTATGATTTAGAGATTCACTTTTGTCCATGCATGTCTTTGTGGGTCAGTGCCCATAGCCCTACCGGTGGGGTCTGGGGGCTCATTGCCACACATTCCTGCCTCTGTGTGATGGGCCTTTTCTCCAGGGACACAGCCTCCTGTCTGTCAGCACCACTAAGCTTCCTGCCAATACGCCACGCCCACGCCGGCAGCACCACGCCTGTGTTTCCGTTGGTAGCATGTGTTCCAGGCCCTCCTACAGTCTTGCTCGTTGGCAGTCTTCTGGCCTCAGATAACATGTGCATCGCAGCCTGTCCACCCAAGCTTTGGATCCACTCTCCACCAGCTGTGCTGCCGTGGATGCCCCGCACACCCACGCATGACGGGCTGCCACCATCTCCGTGCTTCCAAGAGTTTGGCACTGTCAGCACCATCTCTGGCACCCGCTCCAGCTGGATCTCACACCACGGGAATGCGCTTACATGTGGAAAGACACTCCTCACTCAAGGGGAGGCTCCTCCTCCTCCTCCAGCCTCTCCACCGGCCTCCCGGGATTCCTGGCATGACTGGAGCCATGTACGGGGCCCAAGAGTGCACCTGCTCCCTCTGTTAGCAGACTACCAGAGCCAGGCTGGACTGCTTCCTAACCCCGTGTGGGTGGGGGCCCAGGGAAAGGGGGGAGCTTCATCTTTGGAGGGGCTCAGAGTGCCTTGCAGGTCTCTGATCCTCTTCCCTGTGGGAGAGCTAGTTTTGGGTTGAAGAAAGGTGAGTGCTCCCTTAATTCTCTGAGGGGGGGGATGTCTGTATGTCAAGAGGTGCTATGTCTCCTCATAGAAGATTTAGGGCCCTTCCCTCTTCTCCCTGGGCTCTGTTTCATCAGCTGCCACAGGAACCCAGTGATGTCCTCTTCTCCAAGGCAGGCCCAGGGCCCTTTCCCTGGAATCTGTGCAATTGTTTCATTGGAAACCTAGGGACCCTCTCCTTGGCTGGAAACACTTCCCTCCCTCCCTGGGGATGTCCATGGGGGTGGTCTTAATGCCCACAGTCCATCAGCACCCCCAGGGCCGCTTCTCACTGGTCCTCCTCCCTTGTGCACAGCTGCCAGCTCTGCGAGATGTTAGCAGCAGACGCTGATGAATATTCCAAGCAAAGCTTCCCACACTCCCTTCCCACGGTTTCTTGACCTCCAAAGGCAGGGAGATGGGATTGTTCCTCCCCCTTGGCAGCAGGAACCCAGAACTTTCACCCCCAGCCGCTGCCTGAAACCCAGGTGGACCTTTACCCAATCCCCCATCAGCAAGTGTGGAGAAGGGATTAGGAAGCGCAATTGAGAAAACAAAGGCAAGTTGGCGCTTTGCCCTAGTGGTTTTAGAGGGTCTGGAAGTGGGCTCCCCACCCCCACCCCCAGTGCAGAGCAGCCCCTGGGTCAGCCTGCCTCTGCTCTGCTCCCCAGCAGGGCCTGGTGACACCTGAGTTCACACCCCCACTGCCTGACCTCCCCCTTGGCTGCCGATCTCCAGGTGAGCGTGCACAGAACATCTCAACAGGAGGGCACGAGCAGGATCCGGATGCTCTGTGCGTCCACGCACCTTCTTTCCCACCTGCTCCAGTTCCACTCATCACTATGTCCTCTCTTCTCTGTGAGTGAGGCCAGCAAGACCCCCAACTCACTTCCTCCTGCACGCTCTGTCAGGAGAGACCCGTCACTAGTAGAAAGCCCCTTGATGGGTCCATGGAAGGTCAGCAGGACTGGAGGAATGCTTATCGGATGGATGGAGACGCAGCCCCGGCCTCCAACTCCAGCACTGGAGAGGGTGGAGGTGATCCAGGGGCCCCACAGCCTTGTGTCCTGTGCTACACGTGACTCAGAGATGACCCTGTGGGCTTCTGTCCCCAGGACTCCATGGGACGTCAGCTGTGATGTGAGTCAGACCCCTCAGGCTTTAAAAACCACTCCTCGTTGCAGTCGCCTTTCATTAAGTCTGTCTTTCGGTAGCAGCGTCTTCTCGCATCTGGTCTTCATTGCGTCCAGGGCTTGGAAGCCTTACCTATAATCTGACGTTGCGTGTCATTGCGTGGATTCATGGACGGGGCACTCCACGTTGCCAAGCCCCACACCCATCGAGCTCACACTGAGGTCTGAGTGCACTGGTGCAGGCACGGTGCCAATCTGTCTTCCTGAGGGTCACCCGCTCTCTCAGACTCCCTGCCTCACTGAGATGAGCTCCTGCCTCAGGGACTGGCCTCTCCTGATAGTGCATCCCAAGGACATGCGACAAAGTCTGAGGCCCGCACTTCTAAGAGACACCCTTTTCCTTTATAATAAGATATAAAGTTTTATATATATATATATATATATATATATATATATATATATAGTTTGTTTGTTTGTTTTTTGGCATCACTGCTCTCCGGTGGTGGGAGTAGGAGGCCCAGCCCCACTGCTGGAATTTAACCTCCGTCCCAGTGGGCCGCAGTCCCGCGCACAACCACTACGCCACCGGGGCTCAGCCCAAGTTAGATATATTTTAATGCATGCATCCCCAGACCACAGCCGTGGGGCCATCCAAGCAAGCGCTGGAGCACTGAGAAAAGCTGATTGATGTGGACGTTTCCAGTTTCAGAGCTACCTCCACGCTGGAAGGCTCGGGACCCTCTTGGCTGCCCTGGGGATAAGATGGAGCTTCAAGTCAGAGAAGTTCGTGAGAGCTGTTGGTGTGGTCTTCTGTCTTCCCTTCTTATCTCTCTCAGTCTCATTTCACTCATTGCTTCCAGAATCTGCCGTCAGCCTCTGGATCCATGTTTTCCACCAACAAGAGTCCTCAATTCACTTTATAAAATTTTCCCACAGATCCTTTCCCTGTGAAATTGTCACAGCGTCTCTCCTTTCAATTCCTCATTTCCTCTTTTTTCTTCAGCATTTCTTTCCTCTTCAAAATCAGCTAAATCTCCACCTGTCTTAACTCTTTGTGCTCCATGTGGGTGGCAGCAAGTTCTGCAGCCAGCGTGCTTGCTGTGTGGATAACCGCCACATACACACACACACACACACACACACACCTGCCCCAGTCTCCTCCATCCAATCTCCCCAATGCCAGGAATTGGTGCTCTGAGACTGGTGAGGATGACTGGCTGCGTAAGCAGGCCAACGGCCTCTCTCCTTGCAGTCGACCTTTGCCCAACTTCTCTTTTTCTCGGTCAAACTCTGGACCCAGCCATTACTGGAGATGGGGGCCAATGTCCATTCTGTATGTCAGTGTTTGAACAGAAAATCAACACCCACCATGATGACATCAGCAAATCCACCTTGCAGCTCTCTGGGTAGCACATATTACCAATGACAGGGTGTGCCTAAATAAACAGAGCATAAATCCTAATACAGACTCCAAGGCTCACCGAGATGACCCACGAGCAGGCCACGAGGTCACGGTGAGTGTGAGGGGGCTTAGGGGTGGCCCATGGCACAGCCGCATTTCCACGACACCAGGACCCCACAGGGCAGAGGAGAACTCCTTTCTAGGATCCCCTTTGCCGCCAGCCTTTATGGGAGAAGGCAGCCTCATCTTCCCTCCGTGGAGCAACGAGGAAGTTTGAACCATGGAGCTGGTGATTAACAGTTCAGCGCTTAATCCATTGTACCACCAGGCCTCCTTTCCATGGAAGATAAGCACAATGCCATCAAGTCGATTCCGGCTCCTTCGACACTATGGGGCAGGGGAGAATGGCCCCGTGGGTTCCAAGGTGGCAGCTCTTCGTGACAGCACACGCCTCTTCTTGCTCCAGAGGAGTGGCTGGGGGCTTTGAACAGCTGACCCTGCAGCCAGCAGCAAAGTCATTAAAGTAAATTGGGTCCAAGTGCAGAAGACTAATAGGGCAGATGCTTCAAAAATGTGGTAAAAGGCATGTAAGAGGCAAGCACAAAATCGACTGCTATGTAGTCAACTCGGAGGAACCACTCCTGGGATCCCCAGGGCGTGGTTCTTGCAGGGAGCAGGGAGCCTCACCTTCCTTCCGAGGAGCCCTGGTGGGTTTGGATCGTGGACTTTGTGGGTAGCCGTTGAAAGGCATATGGGGGAAGGAGCTGCAATCACAGAAGGGGGTCTAGAGAGGTAATGGAGGGAAGTCGAATTGGAAGAGATGAAGAATAATGGACTTTTCAAAACTGATGAACATTTGGGCTGGAGTAGAAGACTCAAAGTAGCCTGCAGAATCTCACAAAGAACAAATGGGGAAAGCCGTGCCCCATCCAAAAGGCAAGGACAAAGCGAAGATGCTCAAAATCAGCCAGGCATAAAAAGATATTTAAAAGATCCACAGCAAAACAGAACTTACTCTTCAAAAGCAATGCAAGACAATGGGAGCCTGAGACAAGGGGAGAGAGACCCTTGGTGGGCTGGAGGAAAATGACTGTCAACACAGTGTGGCAGTTACATAATCTGGTGTCAACTTGGGAATTTTAAAAAGGAAAGAGTGGAGTGTAGTCTGTCAATCAGTTTTCAGCTGGATGACCTCATTTTGGAGGCCTGAAGGAGACAAATAGCTCACTGGAGGCGAGAGACTCTTTGCTGGTGCTGAGATGTTTCCACAAGACTTTCCACCCACTGGCCTGTGATCTTCCTGCACTTGCCATCATTGAATTTCCTGTGGGAGTCTGTAGAAGAATTCATGGACTATGATCAGACATATGGGCTAATATCCAACATACGGATTTCACCTGGGCTGGGCTGGGAGGTTTTCTCAATATACAAGTACTCTTTTGTATGAAATTCTTTCTTAAATACATATGAGTGTCTGCATTTGTTTCTCTAGTCTGCCTGTACTAACACACGTGGATTTCAGGACAAACTACCTCTCAAAGACAGAAGCAAAGCACAAACTTTTTCAGACAAACAAAACGTGGAATCAAGTATTGCAAGCAGGCAAGTCCTGACAGACATGCTTTAAGGATTTCTGGAGGTGGCAGAAAACAACCCCAGGTAGGAGGGACATAGAGCCAGGGCAAAAGAAGAAATAGAGCTCAGAAAGGTGAGTGGATGCCAAGATCATTGGGAACGTGTGCTGTTCACACCTATGTCAATACAGCATATTTGTGTTAAAATGTTTAAGAATTCAATTAGCATGTCGTTCACATATACAATTTGCTCATCCCAGCTTATTAAGAAGGCCGTGCAGTCAGCGCTGTGGTCAATTTCAGGATGCTGTCTTCTGGCACTTATGGTTGTGAGCTGCGCGTTTCCTCCCAAACTTCCCTGCCATCCCCCTTCGTGGTTCTGAACCCAGTTGCTGTGTCTATAGATTGGTCTAACATGGATTTCCAACACAGAAAACCAGAGACTTCACAAGGATAGTATGTAGCATGAAAGAAAGAAATAGAGAAAAAAAATTCAAGATTCTTACATCATCTGAGGACTATTAAAATACATAATTTAAGTCCACAGGATTACATGAAAGGATGATTTTAAAATTTGTAGGGTGACACCTGAGAGGAAAATAAAAGAGTGTAAAATAAGGTAATGGGGTAAGAGTTGGTATGACCTTGTGAATGACTTATTAAGACCTTGGGCTGCTAACCGCAAGGTCATTGGTCTGAAACCCCCAGGCACACTTGCAGGAGCAGATGAGGCTGTCTGCTCTCCCACACATAGATGGACAGCTTGGGACCCCACTGTCCTCAGGAGACAGTCAAGCACCAGGGCACTTGGTCTGTTCTGGTTTCTCCCCACGGTACAATGACTGGGTGGAACCATGTTAGAAAGCCAATGGGTCTGTGATGGCTAGAATCATGTGTCAACTTGGGTAGTGTGTGATCCCCGGCATTTTGGCTGCCCTCCATGATGTGCTTGGATGCAATCATGATGTCACAATTTGTGATCAGATGAAATGATCCCCCATGTTGTAATATGTTTGAATCCTAGCCTCTAGGTCTGTTGGGGAGTGATTTGCCAGATAAGCGAATAGGGCAGGTGAGGGTGGGACGAATCTTACTCAGAGGGAGCTACCAGCCTCCATGCTCTCCTTCACGCTGATACCCTTCAGCCCATGACTGAAGTCAAGCCCTAGCTGGAGTGATGCCTCTTCTCCAGCAAGAGCTGCAAGGAGAAAGGAGAAACCTTACCAAGAAAGAAAAGCCAGCAGTGGAGTATATTCTTGGGACATGGTATCCTTGTGGAGAGACTCTCCAAGAACCAACCAACCCCCCCCCCACACACACACACACACCACTGTGAAGAGAGATGGTGAGAGGCAGTGAGAAGCAGCACACAGAAACAGGAAGTAGACGTTACAAGATCTGGAGGCCAGAAAGAGATGACGTGGTGGCCTTCCCAAGCCACCAAGTGATAAACTCAAATCCTTTGGGTATGTGGCTTGCAGCAGATGTGGGGTGCCTCCCAGAACTTTTTAATGGCACTAAGGAGCTTTGCAAAATTCACCTTGGCAGGACAGAGGCTGAAGGAACATGGGGCAGAAAAATCTAGGACCGGCGTGAAGAGAGCATATGAATATAGCTGAGAAGAACTTGTCCTGACTGAAGAATTGTGCCCTGTTTATTCCTCATCCTGAACTCTAATCTGTTACCTCCCTGATCAACCTTACAACCATGAGTCTGAGTATGGCCTGTGAGAGCTGTGTGGCCATGACAAAGAATTATCAAAACCAGCAGAGAAGTAGAGAGTGCTGGGGGAGGGGCAGTTCATCTCAGAGCAAATGAAAAGGTAGTACAGAGAGGAGGTCCTTCTGACCCTCACCCCACAGGATCTGACCTTGGGTCTACATGGATCTTGTTTCTCCTTCCTTCTTGTGGTTCAGAAAAAGGTTCCCCATCAGTTATTACTTAGTCCAAATGATTTCAGAAAGGATAAGAGATGCATATCAGAAAGAACATAAAAATAAAAAAATCATAATAGTGCAAAGGAGTTGACACTTCATGAAAGGAGCCTCAACAAATCTCAAAGAATTAAAATCACACAGACTCTATTTGATGCACCGCTAGAAATCCTTCAGATGGCTTGAAGAAAGCGCTCACACCTTTGGAAAGGAGATAGCACACTTCCCAACAAGCTGCTTGTCCAAGAAAACACCCACATGGGGATTAGGAAACATTTGTCCTAAATCGCAATGAAGACCTGACACTCTACAGCCTAAAAGATGTTGGCCATACTCACAGGAAGATCGCAACCTGAAGTGGGTGCATTAGCAAAACAGAGGCTGAAAACCCACATCTGTCTGAGACAGCCATGTGAGAACAGCAAATTAAGCTCACGCAGAGAAGTTGGGCAATAAAATCAGAACAAATATCAGTGTGAAAGAAGACACACACGCATGGCCAAGTGTTAACTGTTCTAAAAAATGAGATACAGTTGATAATTTTCCAGTGGGACTGGAGAAGAAAACAGATCTGATAACAGCATGGCTGTTGTATGCAACAGAGTCCAATGCAGACCTCTGCCACAGTCAGGCTACCACACAGATTTTCCAAGATGGAAATCTTTATTATTATTATTATTGTTATTATTCTTATTATTACTTTTCACTGGAATTACTTTGATGAAGGCCTGCAGCACTAATCTGTTTTTCATGTGACAATGCATACATGCTACCTGTCATTGCTGCCTTATCTCGTCTTCCCTGTGTTTCCCATTCCCATTCCGCCTTGATTGTCCATGCTGTCCTTTGATCTAAATGGTTGGTTGTTTGAAGCAGTCTGTCCCTCTCAGGGGATATCCTACCTCTGAGGCTGCTGTCTATTGTGTGGCTGAAAAATGAGCCATAGGGTGAGTGCCATTCTAGAGGGAAAGGTTGGTGAGGAGCCGGAGTGTCTGGGCTTCCATCCATCTGCCCCACCAATAAGCCTGGCCTTATGTGTGACTGTGAAGTGTGTTCCCAATTTTCCTCCTGCTCTACCCAGAAATCACTATCAAAGCCATTGCCAGTCACAGCCTAGCCACCTTTGACTCTCCTGGACTCTGGTGTAGAGGCTGCTGCTGACTGGTCCATGCATCCACCCCCAGGACTCATAGACTGCATGCATCACATCGTACACCATATCCTTGGCAGAAGCTGATCGTCAGGCCCGTTCTCAGACAGATGTGTTGTGGGCTCCACTATTGGACCTTCCAGGCAGCAGTTGAGCATGTTGCTCTTGCCTCACCAGCTCTCAGGCATCATGGGTAACTCATCACAGTGAGAACAAGAATGCACGCTTCAACCGCATCGCAGATCCTAAATGAGGGCTTTAGCATCTTAAAAAGCCATACGACCACTTAAGGACGACAGTGTGACGGACTGACTCTCCATCATCGTGGTGCAGGTGAACATGGAGGAATTCATCAGGAAGACCATAGAAGGATCAGTGCCTTGGGACTGTGGTGCTGGTGAAGTATATCATGGGCTGCGAGAAGCATGAAGAACCCTCGATGGGAAGCAGCACAGCCAGGAGGCTACTTCAGATGAGGATGGCCAGGCTTCGTGGCCCGTGCTTGGGGCCCGGGATCAGCTGGACTGGGACCTGGGTAAGAATGCCACATGGTAGAGAGGTGTGAGAAAAGAGGAAGGCCTTCCACGAGATGTGCTGACACAGGAAAGCGTGCGTGGATGGCGTGATGTGTCACGGGGCAATCGCCGTTCTGTTGCACGCAGAGCACTCATTCCATGGGGAGTGGAGTGGGGTTACGGAGCCCTACCCCACCCCCACCACACACCCAAGAGCCAAGTCCAGAATCTCTTTGGAAATACATGTTGGTCTTTTCTGTGTTTCTTGTTGTGACGTTCAGATTTTGGCCCTCATGGACTTGTTTTCATTTTCTTGAGCTGTAACTTAGTGTGCATGTAAGCGATGATGAGCAGGTTCACGGTGGCGCCTTGGTCATGCTCTGTCTGGAGCTGTTTGGCTTCCCCGTAGTAGCCTCAGACACATCACAGCGGGTAAGATTTCTGTGTGCTGCATATGTGAGGGCCACAGGCGCAGTTGCCATGCGATTTTTAGGAAAAGACATTTGCAGCGAATATGCTGTTGGTCTCATGAAATCCTTAACTGTGGTGCAACACTGGCGGTAGTAAAAATAGGACACCACACTTTTTGAAAAACACTCTATGAAAAAGGAAAGGATGCTTTCTTTGGGCCCGACAATTTCACACCTAGATATATGCCGGAGGAAACAAAATGTAAATATGTTGACAAAAACTGTTCAAAGCACTGATCTCCACACAATCCAAGCACCTAACAACAATAGAAAAAATGGAAATTGTGGTGTTTATGAAATGGAGCACTGTATGGAGGAGGAAAATGCAAATGATCATTGTGTACAATGCATAAATAGATAGACCAACCATAGTGTCGAAAGACAGAAGATAAAGGAAAGGATACTGTATAAGTCCACGTGCATGAAGTTAAACGCAGGCAGAACTGACTGAACTGTTAGAGATGAGGATCGACTGGCTGACTGGGGCATAAAGGCCTGAAGAAAGACAGAAGGGATCATTGAGGGCCTGGAGAAATTCTATATTTTGATCTGGGAAGTGGTTGCAAGGGTGGTGTGTTATGCTGGGTCCTCTGGAGAGGTAGGACCTGTGGCACGTGTGTGTGTGTGTGTGTGTGTGTGTGCGTGTGTGTAGAAAGAGAGTTCTATCAAGAACTGGCTCACACCACTGCAAAAATGGGTAAGTGCAGGCTAGTTCAAGTTTGAGGGTCAGATGTCAGCTGGAGTCTTCTCTTGGCTCCTGTAGTTGCAGGGGCTGATGGACAGGGAGCTGGAAGATGAAGCAGGAAGACAGCAGGCTGGTGGATGCAGAGTTGAATGGATCCACTGATGGCTCCTGGGATCGGCAGGCGATATGACAGAAGATCCACAAGTCAGATGCAGGATCCAGATCCAGTCAGAGGCATGAACTTACTCCCACATACTGTCAATGGACACCAAGAGTTGGCCACCCCTGGACTGAGGCCTCCTTCAATCCTATTGAGGCTGTGACCAGATAAAGGAGGTCCCTTTCCCCGCAACTCCGTGACTGATGCTTCTCAGAAGATCCGTCTCCTCATGGAGTTGACCATACTGTGTTAAGTCACACCACAGAGGAATCCTGCCCCACCCAAGTTGGCGTGAAACCCAACCATCATAGAGGGATACACTTTGTAAACATCTTCCCAAAGTTCAGACACTCCTGGGACCCAAGGAGTCAACCCCAGTGCTGCCATGGAGGAGCAAGAAGGAGGAGGAAGCCAGAGCCAGCAGGACAAGCTAACCAGCAGGGACTCGGGCAGTGGGCTGCAAGACTGGCCCCTCTGGAGGGACCCTAAGCTCAACCCAGGGCTGGACCCCTCCAGGGTGAGGAGGAGGGTGGTCTGAACAGAGCTCACACCTTCCCAGGTCTGCTGAGTCAGTCACAGCCCAAGTCCATGAGTGGCTGGCTTCTCCCTTGGGCCTTGTTCAGGGCAGCAGGTCCAGAGCTGGTGGAGCAGAACCGGGTGGGGTGGGAGAATGTGTGTGAACCAGAGTCCTCCCCTCTCCCCTAAGCCTCAAACATGCAGAGGTCAGAGACCCTGGACTTTCCCAAGCTCAAACTCCCTACGCTGACCCTCCCTGCCTCCCTCGGGGTGGGGACCAGTCTCCACGGCCTGAACACAGGAGAGCCACAGCTGGATCAGTATCCAGGGAAGAGAGCTTCCCCTCTTCTTACAGGCAAATCGCCAGCTGGGTTGAGTTGCCCGTGGTTATCCACGCTCCTCGGAAACAAGTTCTCTGGCCGCGTGTATGCTCTCAGGTCTAGAGGAGCCTGTCCATCCAGGGGCGACATCTGGAGATCAGGAGACTCCTCCCTGGGGTAGAGCAGCATGTTTGGGAATGCGGAGGGACAGGGCAGCAGAGCGGATGCTCTTGGCAAGACGGATAGACACAGCAGCTGCGTCCTTGGGCTCTGCCGTGGAGCATGCATGAGGATGGCGCAGGACCAGCGGCGTGCCCTTCTGCTGGACCTGGCCTCGACTGGATGGCACATGGCAGCAGCCACAACTGCCGGAGGACCGCAGAGCAGGCTGTCACCTGCCTTAGACCTGTGACCCCACAAGGGGCAGCCCCATCCTCGGTCCTGGTGTTAGAGCTGCTCCCAGGCTAGTCCTTGGTCCTGCAGGAGGAACTGAGCTCCACCTTGACCTTGATCTTAGAGGAAGGGCTGGTAGTCATCCCAGGTCCTCACAGATCCCATCATCCTCCCAAGTCCTGGAAAGAGGAGGGAAGCAGTCCCACTGCCCCCTTCAACCTGCCAGTGCCTCCCTGAGGTCCAAAGACAAGCACAACAGGGCAGTGGTCCTCCCCTGCATGAGTATGCTACCCAGGGGGACAGAGGGCCCAACATGCAGCTGCATCCTGAGCACTGCTGGGCGGGAGGCGTCCAGGTGGGGGGAGTGCAGGAGGCAGGGGCGCTGCCAGGAGGAGCCCTGAGGAAGCAGAAGCAGCCTCTGCTCCAGAGGGTTTGGAAAGGTCCCCTGGGGGGAGAGGAGCAGAAGAGCTCTGATGACTGCAAACTTCTGCCTGATCAGCAGCCAGGGGCCCCGTGTTCCCTGGCAGGGTGGCAGAGCAGGCAGGGACAAGTGCTGGCCACGGGAGACCGGGGTGGGCTGGGGCTGGGTCGATGGGTCATAGAGACTCGCTCTGCACACCATGTGGAGGCAGAGATGGAGCCAGGCCAGTGGAATGAACAAGACCGAGGTCCTGGGGAGAATCCAGGGGTTATGAAGGCGGGTGGGTGAGGTGTCAGATGTCAGATCAGCAGGGCCTGGCTTCCAATGGAAACAGGGATCCTGTGCCTTGAATGTGTGTGATCAAAGAGCAGAAGCCCATGTCCCTCCACTCCCAGTGGCCGCTCTACCCAGATGAGAGGCAGCAGTCCTTGTCCGATGTCCACTTTCAGCGCTCACAGCACTGTGAGCTGGAGGGGGGCTTCACAGCCTTGTGGGTCTTAAGATTCGGGAGACCAAGACAGATCCTCCAGATAAGAAGCCAGGAGGGTGTGCAAAGGTTTTGCAGCTACCTGGCCATTTACCTAGAACATGGTGGGAGTGGTGGGGGTGGGGATTGGAGGCTGCAATTATAATCTACATGGCGAAGCAACACTGAAGCAGGGCTGTCACTAGAAGTCACGGTGCTCAGAACTGGAGTTTCTATTCATAGGACATACTGAAGGCCCTCCAGGGGGAAGAGTCACGGGACTGAGAGTCCTTGCAAGGCCAGCCGCCTCTCATTCAGGTCTCTGGGATGCACCCAAGGTCATGAGGGTGCTGAGGGTCACTGAGACTCTCCGTTCCGGAGACGTGGCCCGGGATCTCCAGGGTATAAACCCACTGTGGCCTCCCGGAGACTTGGTGGGTTGCATGGATAGACCGTGCTTTTCATGACCAAGATATGAGTTTCTTAATTTTGAAATTAATAATCCGATTCCCCGTGCATATTTTATGACAAAATCTATCTTCTGTTTAATGAAATTCCATGCAACTAATGAAAAACCAAAGCTTAAAAGCTGGGTGACTTCACTTGTGAAATGAAGAGCTGACGTGCAGAAGGCCACACCAGTCCTCGCTGGGGGTGGGGGGAGGGTGTCAGTGAGGATGGTCTCAGCTAAAGGGTTGGGTTGAAGAGAGATGTAAAGAGAGCAAGAGGACAATGGTCCAGCGGGAAGCTGGCTTCCAAGCATGCGGATCTTCAGAAACCTGGGAGACAAAAACCGATCTCTCGACTAAGACAGACTGGTAGCAAGAGGCCATCATGGTGTCCAAAGGTTTCACATCCACCAGCCACTGACATGGAACAGGCGAAGTGGATGGATGCCCAGGCAGGGGGTGGTCACCACAAAACTGTGATTGGAAGCGGAAGATGAAGACTGGAAGTCTTCAGACACCTGAGAGGCACCTGCATGGTTTTACTGGCCAGAAGCTGCTGTGGGACTCCCTGCATCTCCACCGCAGTGGCCTCAGGGTTCCAAGACTCTAGTGTGGTGCTCTCATGGCTCCCGTGGGCTGTCTGCCGATGCATCCCACGTCGGACCTCTAAGAGCAGAAGGTTGTCCTTCCATTCCCCATCCAAGGATTGTGTTCAGTTGTTGACCGACTCTCCTATGTGTCCTGTTCACCCATCCCTGCCCTTGCCCACTAGGCACCCAGCAGTCAGGGTGACCATGACTCCACCCACCAAGGAGCTGCCCTCTGGTGCAGGAAACCAGGTGGAGGCATATGCTGAAGTGCCCGCCACCTGTTAGGCAGACGTTTTGTTTGTTGTTGACTTCATTTTAAAGGCTCCTGAGCAGAGCACCTGCTGTTCAGGCTGAAATCTTTCATCTCTTGCCTGGAGCAAAGTTCCCTGTTAAAATGCAAATCTCCCAGAGTGGAGTCCTCGCCAAGCTCTGTACTTCCTATGGAGGGCTGTGCCCACCGGGCTGGGCCTCTAAGGAGCTCAGAGGGACCCGGAGGCCGCCGGCTGCTAGGCACTCAGCTGGCCAGCGCTAGACCCCGGGACCGCTCTTTCTCCTGCCCGACCCTGCTGCTCCCCCTTGATTGGGGGTGACTGACACTTTCACTGGCCTCGTAAACACTAGGGAGTGATTTACATCAATGGCCAATAAACATATGAAAAGATGCAGGCTCAAAGGTAATCAAAGGCATGCTAATCAAAACAACAAAAGGGTTGATACCTTTTTCTGTTTAGCAAGTTGGCAGAGATGAAAAAGAATGATAATCCCCTTCCCCAGTACCAGTGTGGGAAACAGGCAGTCCCTCTCACCCCCACCGTCTGGAGGCATCCTGCGTTTCCAGAGGGTAGTTTAGCAACCGGCAACGAGTGTGACACACCTTCTGCCCTCACAGTTCTACTGCCAAGGAGTCCTTACAAGGAAATGATCAAATGCAGCCACAAGGGTTGCCGCTCTCATGGAGTCATCACAGCCTGCACGGCAGAGCAGGGAGCCTGGAAGGAGTCTCTACCCACCGGGACTCCCCAAGACTAGACACCCCGCCTGCTGGCCATGTTAGGTGGGTGTTGTTGGATGCAGCCCCACTGGCACCCACTCATCATATCCGGGGGAGCCACAGGCCCAGGCTCTGCCCTGCCCTGTGCCACCCTCACATCCACTGTGACGTCGGAGCCCACCGGTGCACTCACTGGCTCCCTCCATCTTGTTGAGGGCATCCACTTTGTTCACGGATCCTCTGTTCTACCAAGCACAGCGTCCTTCTCCAGGGACCGGTCTCTCCTGATAGCCTGCCCAACGCACCTCACTTCTCAGGGGGTTCTGGCTGGACTTCGTCCGAGACAGGGTTGTTTGCTGGCCTGGTACCCCTGAGGTGGCAGGGGTGTTTGCATGGAACGGAACAATGGCATCGTGACTGATGGTAAAAGAGGGGCATAAAACACTAGGGTAGTGCTCGCTCGCTCATGCTTGGGAAATTCAAGGTGGGAAAGGTCACAGGCGAGAACAAGACCAAAAAGGTCTTGCCCAGGAGAAGCAAGTGAGGAGACATGATACTCATGCCTCATCATGTCTCACCTCCTGCTAACCAAGGTCGGTGGTTCAAACTCATCCATTGCGTCTCAAGAGAAAGATGGGGTTACCTCGTCCCCTCAGGAATGATCCTCTTGGAAACCCCAGACAGAGACAGGTTGAGGCGACCACAGTGGGTTTTCTCTTGGGTGAGCAAGAGAAATAAGAACAACTATGAATGCACAGTAGGCTGATGACACTGATTAAGAGGATTCAGGTTAGGGTAGAAGTTAGAAGATGGAGTTAGGGTTAGGGTTGTGAGCATGTTAGAGTGAGGGTTAGAGTCAGGTTCAGGATTAGGGTTAGAGTTATGTTAGGGTTAAGGTTGGAGTTCAGCAAATGTTAGGCTTAGGGTAAGGTTAAGGTGAGGGTTGAGTTAGGGTTAATGTTGAGGTTAGGGTTAGGTTTAGGGTTAATAAGGTTATGGCTAATGTTAGGGTTAGAACTGTGTTAGAGTTAGGGTTGGGTAAATGTTATGGTTAGGGTTAATGTTAGGGTTAGGGTTAATGTTGGGATTAGGGTTAATATTAGGGTCATCGTTGGGTTAGGGCTAGCGTTAATGTTAGGGTTAGGGTTCGAATCCCAAAAGTGCTTCTGAAGGACCCGGTGATCTATTCCCCATGAAACTTACACAGGTGGGTCCCAGGAGTTCAAGTGGACCTGGATGGGAACTGGTTTTCTAGGGATGGACAAGGCTAAAACCAAGCATATGTCCTCAGAGGCAGGGCCAGAAGGGATGGCTGCCACTCAGCAACTCTGAGAAGAGCCCCTCTGGGAATCCCTGTGGGAAGCCAGCTGGACAGGGTCCTTGCCTCTTGGATTCAAGCCCTTTCCCTGAAAGCTGAGCACACCAAGATTCTTTGTTGTCTTGTGTATTCGTCTCCCTTTCTCTCCTGGGAAACTCAGGGTTCAGTAACAGGTGATACTTTCTGACTTCCCCCTCTCCTTGGTCATGGCCTGGGCCTCCTTGGGTAGCTGATCTACCATGACTGGTCCCAGCCCATCCAGCTGAGCCCCTCACCTCGCTGGCCCCTCAGGCCACTGTGTGGAGGGCAGTCGGGGTGGACAGCCTGGTGAGGACTCCCTCACAATCCAAGTCATGAAATTCGTCACTTTATCAGACCCCAGATTCCCTTCAACCCTCTTCCTTTGGTGCCCTTCCCCCCCCCCCCCCCGCCCACCTTCTGCCAACACACACCTGGGGGAGGGGTCCCTATTCTAATCTAGTCAAGTACGGGCAGCCTTCACTCAAGTCATGGGCATGTTCTTTGCCGCTCGGCTTCTACATTCCACGTTTATTTATTTATTTTTTAAAATCATTTTATAAGGGTCTCGTCCAACCCCTATTATACACATCCATACATGCATCCATTGTTTTAGCGCGTTTGCACATGTATTGCCATCATCATTCTCAAAACATTTGCTTTCTACTTGGGCCCTTGGTATCAGCTCCTCACATTTCCCCCTCCCCCCTCCCTCACAGTCTGCATTTATTTTATTGCAACTGATCTGTATCCCTTTGGGCTCCTCGACCTCTCTTCCAGTGGCCCCACCTTCCAGGCAGATGGAGGAAGACTACACCCACCCCAGCCGGATTCCATTCTGTTTTGTTGTCTCCTGTAATTATTCATTTAAATATGGCAAAACTATACATAAGCCAGCACTCTCCGATTCAACCAATGCACACGTATAATTCAGTGCCGTGGATGATGCTCTTCCTGCTGTGTAGCCATTTCTTCTGAAACTCAGCAGTAGCTCCTGTCCTTACCACCGACTGGTGGCCCTGCTGCCCCCAAGTACACCCCACCCCCTACCTATGAGCAGGGCCACCCCAAGCCACCCAGTCAAGTTCCCCCTCTCCCACCTCACCAGCCCCCGGGAGCCCTCTGTCAACAGTGAACTGCGGGGGAAGCCTGACACAGAGTCCCGCGTAGTAAAGGCCAAAACCAATCTCACCGCCACGGGTCTCATCCCCACTCACACGCAAACCTGCAGGACAGGTTACAACTGCCACAGCTGGGTGTTTCCAAGATGGTCGATGACGCCTCGCAGCTCCCACAGAGACAGATGCCGGTGGATTTGAACAGCGGACCATCTGGATCACAGCCCCACACGTAGCCCCCACACCTCCAGGGCTGCTCATAAGACCTGCAAACTCAGGCACCCAAGAACAGACCCGTCCATTCCAAGCTCCCGTAATAACAGAGCTCCAGAGTCCCAATAGTTTACAGACTGTCTGGCCTCTGGAGAGGCCCACGCCCGTTACCACATACAACTTGCTGCTTCGCTTCCTCATGACCCCCCCTCTACTCACCCCTCCCCCACTTCCCAATCTCCCCACCCTCCCATCTCTCTTCCTCTATCTTTATTTTCCCATCCTCTCAGTTCTGGTTCCCGAGTGACCCCTCTCCCAGAATCCAAAAGAACCAACGACTCCAACACAGCCCAGCCTCGCACACACTAGTAGCTGCACCGCCCCGCTGCACGGAACAGCCGTCAATGCAGCGCCCCCAAACCGAGAAAAACAAAGCCCAGCGACGGAACAGGCGCCCCAGCTCCGTGGCATACATGGAAACAGAGGCCCGGAGCTGTTAGGTCCTTCGGGGGAGAGAGCTGCCTCGGTCCTTGGCTCCACACAAGAAAGAATTCACGCCGAAGCTTTGGTTTGTGATCCAACCGCGTCTTATGGAAGTCAGAAGTGCCAGCTTCACAATGGCGTCCACAGGGGCCCTCACCCCATCCAGCCTGCCTAGCAACTGCCAGAAAGTCACGACGTCAGCCCTGGGCTCCCGCCTTTCCAATTCTTTGGCGGGGGGGCGTGGCCGCCGACCTGATCCAGGTGGGCCAATCCAGGTGCTGCGCCCCCTCAGGTCTATCTGCCCCTCCTGGCCGGGAGCCTGACCCTCTGAGCATGCGCAGTGTACCACCCCTACCTGGCTGTAGCTCGAACCTCTGAGCATGCGTAACGGACGCCCGGTCCCTACGCTAAACGACCTAACAGAGCTACTAAAAAGCAGGTCAAAGCACGATGTTCCGGGCCCTTCAAGAGAGGCGGGAACACTCATGAAAATGACAGAAGGAATTGAGAAACAGAAAACGTCACACCCAAAGGAAACCGAGATGAAGCAATGAGATGGCAGAAGATCTGAGGCACAGGGTGCAAGAAATGGGGGGTTGTGGGAGGGGCTCCTTCAGGAGACAGGGCTCCCCGAGGACAAGGAAACCAACAAACGAAACAATCCAGAGAGACAATTGTACCAGAATTCAGGGAAGAAAATTTCCTCAAGATCACACAGGAGGAGGAGATGACTGACTATTCAAGGAGCCGAGAACACTTCAAATAGGACAGGCTCCAGAAGAAAATCACTGAGATATATTACAATGAAATCCTCCAACTTCAAGGCATTTGGAAAAAAAAAAAAAAGACTCCCTTCCCGGACACGCCAACCCCTGAGGACTCCCAGTATCCATTCAGCTCCCCATGTACATCTACTCCCATGCCCACCTTCCTAAGTTCCCTAACCTCTCTGTCCAGTTATTCTCACGCTCTCTCACCGCCCAGCTCCTCTCAGATCTCAGGTGATGTCTCCCCCATCCACTGCCCACCTCAGAGTCCCCGATGCCCAGACCTGGGCCAGGCGAGGTCTCCAACAGGCTCTGCCCCCGTGAATTAGAGCTACAGTTCAGAGTCTGGAAAAATGCTGGGAATGGGATGAAGAGGAGCATTCATTCTTAGTTTGGGGTTCACTGAAGAGGCTTTGCTCCTGGACCCCAGCCTCCCCTAAAAACACACCTGCCCCTCACTCTGACGGCTCCCTGCCAGCTGAGTCTGGATCCTCGAAAACTCTTTCTGTTTTTCAATCTTCTGTTTCTCTATCTTCCTTAACCCTCCCCCCCTCCTCTGTTTCCCAACAGCCGCTTCCAGCTGGGGTTGAGCCTCAGGGTGTACCCTGCAGACATAGCCCCACTTTGTCGCCCCCTCCCCAGGGTCTCTGAGATGGTGTGTCTGTGGGCACCCGCAGTCTCACCTTTCCGCTGGGGGCTTGGCCTGGCCTTGCAGCTTCAGCACATCACCCGCAGCACCTGGAAGCTCCTGGAGGCTACAGATGGTGTTAGAAAAGCAGACCACTTTGGCCCATCCTCCCCTGCTCTGTGTTGGTGACACAGCAGCCTTGGAGCCTGCTCCTAACATCCCAGGGGTCCTGGGCCCAGCTCTGTGCCCCTCTGCCCAGCAGGGACATCCAACTCTGCCCAGGCCAGGGTGGGGAGGATGGGCAGTGGACTTGACACTTTGCTGATCTTTCTGTGAATTTAAGTCAGTTGCTCAGAGAGTTTTGCAAAGTCCGAGGTTACAGGAAAATAAAGCCAAATGGTCCGTTTTATGTCCCCCATCAGCCACCATCTCAAGGGTGAGCGGGCAGCTTGCTGGGGAAATGGGTGGATTGATCTCCCCCGGGGGCCCCCGAGTCATCCTTCCCAGGCTTGGAGAGCACCGTGACTCCTTGGCAGTTTCTGGTCATGCAGGCTTTGTTCCTGGTGGGCTGGGGCCATCCCTGGTTGGCCTGGTGCTCTTTCCCTGTGCGACTGGTACCCTGTTCTTGGTGCGGCTGGGGGCTTTTCCTTGATGGGGCTGGTTCTCTGTTTCTTATGAGCCTGGGTATTCTGGGTTGTCTGCCCCACCCGCTGAAGACCTAGCCCTCATGACCTTCTCCCATCCCTTCCTCTGCCACAGCCTCCCTGAGACCTGAGAACCTCACTGTAGCCAGGGTGAGCCCAGAAGTACCAGGCAGAAGGAGGCTCTGCTTTGCTCAGAACCTTGGCTTCTGTCCAGCAGAGTGACAGCCACGGTCCTACAATGGCCAGGTCCCCTATGACATCACCACTAGCCATTCCTCCCATGCCTGTACCCAAACCCCAGCCCCACTCTGTGCATTCCTCCGAAGCCCCAGAGAGTCTGATGCTCCTTGGGTCTCCGGCCCTCAGGTCTCCCTTCCTTACTTCCTTCAGGTCTCTTCTATAGCCAAATCCTGATCCTAAAAAGGGGAAGTGCCGAAAAACATCTGCAATACTCACGGACTCCTGACTTCTTGGCGACATGGAGAGTAGATCAGACTCCAAAACGATGGCTCTGAGATCATGTTTAAATGTTAAACCAAAGATATCCCCGTGAGACGTCTTCAAACCAAGTGATAACTTAGCTTCGCTAAGGTAAACCTTCTTTCTTAAGCAGCATACCCTTTGAAGATCTACCTATGTGGGATCAGAATGGCAAGAAAACTCGAAACAACCCAACCACACTGCCATCATCTGGATGATGACTCACAGCCATTCTCTAGGACAGGGTAGAACCGACCTTGTGGGTTTCTGAGACTGCAACTCTTTTGAGAGTAGACAATCCAGTCTTTCTGCCTCAGAGAGGCTGGAGGTTTTCAGCTGTCAACCTTGCAATTAGCAACTGAGCGTACAGTCACGATGTTACCAGGGCTCCTAGATGGACCAGACCAAGTCAGAAGACCCCGAGTGAGTCAATGTTCATGGGGAGAACAGCTGTGTAAAGGAGGGTGAGAGCGGTCACAGCTAGAATGGCCACGAACATCATCACTGCGTTGGACATGGGGAAATGGTGGAGGGGCACGATGGGTCAGATGCTCAGCTGAGAGCTGAAAGGCCCGCAGTTGGAGCCCACCTGTCTCTTGTCGGAAGACTGGGGGCAGTCCTGGAATCCTTCTCCTCCATCTTGTAGGGTTCTTTGAGGTAGAATGAAGGGGGTGCCGGTGGTTTGGTTAACTCTCAACCATGACAACAAAAATGAACACAACAAAACACGCCCACCCCCTTCTTGGTGAGGGTGGCTCTGGCTCCGTATGGGAGGTGGAACTCCCCACCCCAGCATTGCCTACCCATGTCTCCGTGCACAGTGCCTCCAGCATCCTCAACACCTGGAGCCGCCGGTGACAAGCGCTTGGTCTGTGGCTTCAGGCCCCTCCCTCCTCAGCAGTCAGTGTGCCGGGCTGGGGTGCCATCAAGCGTTGTCCTTGGCCTTCCAGACACCATCAAGGTCACCCATGGGACGTGGTGTTCTGCAGAGTTTCCAGACAGATTAGGAAGAAAAGCCTGGTGACCAACTGCAGAAAGCAAGACAATGAAAATGATTCGAAGATCACAATAGAATCTTGCTGGACTGGGTTTGGGTGCACAACCAGGAGGAATCAACAGCTGGAGGAAGACTTTGGATTGTGTTTTGTCTCTCAGTGTTTATTTTTGGGGTGTAAGTACCCACAGCAGATCATACACCAGATCAGCCATACTTACATGGACTGTCCACTGGCACTGGTTGTACTGTTCCTGTGCGCCACCCTTCTCAGGACTTCCTTCCATGTCAATTTTCATCCATTGAATTAGAATCACTGCTCCTACACGTGTCAGCTGTGCTTTAGGGCTTCTGTTGACAATCTGATCTTGGAGAGACTGCCCTTGAAGAGAACATTCTCTTAGTGATTTAGCTACACCTTTGCTTAGTGTGAAGGTGACTTCAGGATGTAGCTTTGGGGGTACAGAGGTCAAACGTTTTCATAGGACGACAGACACAGGCATTTCTCTAGTCCCAATGGGCTCAGTGCGTAAGGGTTGCATTTAAAATGTTTTAATCAGTCCCTCCTTGTTATCGGGATTCATCTATTTCTTCTTTACTTATACACATCCAGCAACAAGTCATCATTGTCGTCGTGGGTCATTGACCATTCCTCCCGGCCTCATGTCTAAGGAGGCAGCACATCACGGAGACAATCAGACCTGCAGGTCAGTCCCTGCCCTCGTTCCTGAAAAGTGGAAGTTGAACAATGAAGTCATCACCCTTGTTAGCATAACCGATCAAAACAAAACCAACTCGCCATCTGTGAGTCCATTCTGACATCTGTCATTCTGAGACAAGATTGGACTGAGTAGAATGGCCCGGTGGGTTTCCAAGGTTGTGAATCTTTACAGGACCCGAACTCTCATCTTTCTCCCACAGAGTGGCTGATGGTTCCAATCCACCAGCCTTGCAGTGACCAGCCTACCGGGGAACCCACTACTCTACCCGGACCCAGCCTAGAGATCCGTGCACGTTGAAGACGAATGCATCAACTGCTAGAAAAATGATTACACCCACTCTGCACCAGTGATCTCATCCGACATTTCATCTCTATGAACATAGTAAGAAAACCCCACGAGTCCATTATTTTGCAAAGTAATGACTTAGATATGGCTGTCACTGATGCTGAGAAGAGAGGAGCGAGACATGCTGGCTGCGAAGCCTCAGTTGGCTGTGCCCCCGTTCCCAGGGGCTTTGCACTGCGGTGCCGCTGGCATTTGGTAGGTGTGCAATGATGCATTCATCCTCCAGTTCCTCATCCCACGTGATCATCTCCATCTTCACACAATTCTGCTTTCACAAAAGGGCCTTGGGATTCTAAAAACCACAGAACTATAGAAACCTTATTAAACAAACAATATCCAAACCTAAAGCTGTTGCAACTCACCATATCATCTGGGTGTCTACCTTTCTGAAGGCGGTATTTATTTACAGCTCTCTAACTTTTCCCCAAAGAGGCCCACATTCTTTTACTTACACCCTGTCCATACAACAGTTCTAGGGGTCTGGTGAGTGCTAGTTGGGATGCTGCTAATTTCAAGGTCAACAGTTCAAAACCACCTGCCCCTCTGAGGAAGAAGGATGAGGATTTATAGTCTCGTAAAGAGTTACAGTCTCAGAAACCTGCAGGGGAAGTTCTCCCCTGTTCTATAAGGTTGATGTTTCTGTAGAATGGAAAGCAGTGAGTTTGTCTTTCTTGTTCATTTTAGCCCTATCCCGAGGAATCCCATGCTTTTTATTTAAACCAGGTCAACATGGCACTGTGGATACTCTCAGGAGACTCATCATGGTCCTTTGGGGTGTTCTTTGAGTTTGGGAAACAAAAAGAAGTCTGAAGGGGTTTGATCAGGGCTTCAGGGTGGATGGAATATGATTTTCCAAGGAACGTCCTCTCTGTCAGCTCTGGCTATGCTGGAAGAGTGAGCAGAACAACAAGACACATTCCTTGAGGCCAACCTCCTGAACTGTTTCTAACCAATCCAGGTTTGAGTCTTCTCACAAACCGTTATTCATAAAGGCCTGTGGCCCTCTCCAGATCCCATGGGAAAAGCCTATCATGACTACTCCTTGGGGAGCAACCTCTGCTCCCAGAGAACCACCCCCACCTTGTGAGTGTGCCCATCTGCTTTCAGTTTAACTGGTCTCAAAGATTCCCTGGGAGCCGCCTTCACATCTTGCTCTCTGGATTATCCCGGCAAGCCCAGATGTGGCCCCAATTAGGGTCCTCTCATCAAATCGACCCCATTAGCTTTGAGCTTGCCTAAAAGATGAATAGAAAGACCAGCTCTGGGAACTCGCCCATCTCCACACGGGCTGGTCGCACCTCTGACTCAGGGACTGGCAGAGACAGGACGTTGACTTAAAGTGGCAAACACCCACCACACTGGACGGATGACTCATAGCCATTCTCCAGGACAGGGGAGATTCCCGACCTTGGCCACGGTTGCAGCAATGGTGCTCTTTGATCTTCTTTCATCATTTCTGCATGTCGGCCACAGCGTCTGCATTCACCAAGATGAATCGGCTTCCACCTCTGTGGTTCCTCTTTGAGGTCTTCCCTTAGAGCACTTGATCCACCTAAAAGCTCTTGTTTACTGTGAAGCCGCAGCCCCATAAGCATCTTTCAAAGCTTCACAGCTTTGGGATGATGTCGACTTGAGATTTATTAAAATTGGATTTTAACTCGGACTTCAACATTGTTCCCTCCTGAGGCCCCCAGAGTCTCCATTCCTTGAAGGTGTCCTAGGAGACCGAGGTCTGAGTAGAACTGAAGGAGAGTCTCTGCAACTGGCGCCTGAATGCAGAGACATAGTGAGTGTGTCAGTCTGGGTAAACTCGGGAAGCAAATTCATAAAAACTCATATCTTAAGAGAGAGTTTATAAAAATAGTATCTGGACATCAGAAAACATCCCAACCCCAAAGGGCTGCCCAAGTCCACAAGTCGAACATTAGCCCATATGTCCAACACCAATCCACAAAGTCCTCCTCCATCTCACAAACACAGATGATCCCTACCGCAGGAGGAAAGCTGAATCAGTGGATGTATTGGCATTCAGTGCTGGTAGAGGTTTCCACACGGCTGCTCCAGCACCCAGGGTAGGTCCACGTGGCTTCTCCTCAGGGATGTCTCACAGGAAGGCTCACTGAGTCATTTATTTATCCACCCTTCAATTCACCCCACAGTGTTTATCAGCCAGGTGGACACAATGAACATCAACTACCTCAGTGAGCCGTGCTTCGAATAAGCCCATGTGCACGTGCATGTGTGTGCTGGAGCTCCAGTCCTGTCATCATGAACTTGCCATCATGTGGCTTCAGCTAAGCCCTCGTGCTCTGCAATTCATAGGCTTAGAATTTAATTTCCCACAGTCATTAGGGAGACCAATATGTGATCAACTTGAGAGTGGAGAGTGAGCGCATGTCCTTTGACAGGAGTCACTCGTCTTCCCAAGGTGACTGGCCTGCCCTAACTTGTCCTCTTCTTGATTTCAGGAACACCTCCCTTTGGGGACTGATTGCTAGTTCTCCATAGGTGAAATTTGCATACATTGACATACATCCTTATACCTGCATCCACACATACACACTTATGCCCATGTGTTCATACACACAAAACTTACACAAAATGCATGACATACATATGTGCACATACACACAAAGCTTGTTTCCAAGGGAAAGCAAATAAAGAGAAAAATAAAAAAACACAGTGAGGCTAAAATATGATGGCCCACGAGGAAGTCAAAAAATCCTGTAAATGTCACGAGTTAGAGCAAACATAAAGATTTAATTTTAACCCATATGCTACATATGAGAAACAATCCTACCATTTAAAAGTGCAATTTGCAAATATAAAGGGGGCTGAAGCTTTGGAATCCAATAGATTTAATATCGCGGTGTAACAAAAAACAGTGCCGTCAGGCCCCTCCCTGCTCACAGCCCGACCCCACAGCAGAGGGCAGAGTCAGGCCCCATAGCAGAGTCGCCCTTGTGGGTGTCTGAGCCGCAGTTGTTGTGCTTGTGATGATGGAACCATGGGGTTGGTTCCTCCCCCCGGGACCCCTTTCTATAGCAGAACGAAACTCCGTCCGCTCTCCCGTCATCCTCCCAATCGCTGGCATGGTGGAGCCCACCGTCACAGGCCGCGTCTTGTCGACCCCCCGCCACTTTACCAAGCAGGACCCCTCCCTTCTCCAGGGCATGGGCTCTCCCGACAACGTGTCCACAGTAGGTGCGAGCCAGCATGGTAGGGAAGTGGACACGTGCACCTGGAGGACCTGGAACTGTTGGCCCGGCTGCTCCCGGCCTTGTGCGGAGCTGGCTACGTATGCCAGCTGTAGACTAAGGAGACATCAACTTATTGGAGACGAGGGGAATCGCTGTCACGTTAGAAAATTACACTCGTCAGGGAGCATCTAATGCTCAAACGCAGGAAGCATAGCTTCAAGTTGCATAATACTGACGTGAATGAGACTGGGAGGGGAGGTAGTGCGCTTCCGTGCCACCATAGGGGGAGGCTTTAATGGAGCTTGCTCGGTAAACCAAGAAAAACAAGGCTATTTATAAGCATATAAAATACAGGAGCAACACGATTAGCAAATCAGATCAAATGAAAATGTAGCGCGCCGGATTCTTTGGCTGCAGGATGGCGGGGCACGCTTTCTTTGCAAACGCACCTTGGACACTTATAAGAATCAACGTGCATTAAGGGCATCAATGAAATCCTGACACGTTGTGAAACAACCTAGACAAAATCACCCTGAGACGGAATATGTCTTCTGGAGATAATGAGTCAGGCTGCGCCCGATGATAAAGGCTCATTTAAGAGCCCATGCATCTAGCCTGGATCAGCGAGCACCGGCACTCAGGAAACATGGAATATTAATCACGACACAAAGGAACAAGCTGCTGACACACTCACAACAACTTGGCCAAATCCTCAGGGTGAGGAAGGGAGAGAATTCAGGAAGAGTACATGCGGATAGTACGATCCTGTTTGCCTTAAAGCACTCTAAATGCAGAGATTTAGCAATTGAAGATGGATTGGCAGCTTCTTCTGGGTTCTTCACGGGGAGGGGAAGAGGGAGGCTGGGGCATATTTAGATGTGGGCTCCTTGTGGCTTCGGACGTGCTCAGGATGCTGACTCTGGTGTTGGAGATGTGAGGCTGTGGTTGAGGCTGTCCAGTGGAGTCCTCCTCATAGAAACACAGGGGGCAGAGGGGACCTGTCCCTAAGGGTGTCACAGGTTGTCTCTCTACAGAAGCAGGTGCCTGGCCTTCCTCTGGCACAGCCGCTGCGTGCGTCCCCACCACCAGCTTTTGGGTGAGCAGCTGGACACTTCATGTTGTGCCACCGTGATCCTCTCGCACGGCCCTATAAAGATGGCAAGGACAGAGAGATCGGCCTGGCACAGATACAAGCAAGGGACACTGGGGACCAATGACCAAGGTCAGCGGATTGGGTCACCTGATCCTGACATGGATCTCTAGTCTTGCAAAACGTTAGGCAAAGAGAAAACTAGATTGAACATATGGGGGGGGGGTGGTCTCCGTCCTATTTCTTACAACTGTGTGTGTTGTCTCGGTAAACATTGGGCACTTTTGGAATGGATTGGAAGGTAGCCAGGGGAGGGGGCAGCAGATTATCTTTGGGTGGGTGGGGCGGGGGCTGAGGGAGAGCGAATCTTGTAGAGGATTGGTGAAAAACATACACGTGGGATTACATGACTGGTTAAAGGTGCATCATTGCACACGTACATGTTCTCAAGATGATTGCAGAATGGTCAAAAAACATGTCTCCTCCTGGCAGTCTGCTGTAAAGAAGGTCGACCAATCATTCTGGTACAGAGACCCTTTGGACCTAGGCGGTCATTCTGCATCCATCTGACCACCCAGGAAAGACCCTCTGGGAACAGGCCACATCTTAGCTCTGTCGATTCGCAGAGAAAGCAATCCCTTCCCCCTCTGGGTTATTCATTCTGCATGCTGCACCAACAGGCCGAGGAACTGACTTCCAGGAAGAAGGTGGAGGCATTGGGGTTGGAGGGAGGCTTGGGAACAACTCATAGTGGGCAGATGGCGCAGCTCTCTGTATTGGAAGCAAAGAGCATAGGAAGCGTTTACTGATGGAGATCAAGGACCCCAGCCCCCAGGATGGTTGACACCTCGACATGGAGACAACAGCATCCTCACAGCTCAGTGCACCCAATAAAGGAAGCCCAGTTTGACGTCGGCAAGGATTTCATTGAAGTCTGCTCCACCATCCACACCCCGGAGAGCAGCAGTCGCGAGTCCAGCGACACGTGCCTTGGGTCCAGTTCGTTACATAAAACCTCTTTGAATTGTTAGAGAACACAGACATCACTTTGAGGACTAAGGTGCCCCTGACCCAAGTCCTGGTGTTCCCAGTCACGTTGTCTGTCTGCAAAAGCAGGGCAGTGCAGAAGAGGGAAGACCTCAGAAGAATCGGGGACTCACACTGAGGGTGTTGTGAAGAGTTCTGAAAGTACCGTGGAGTTCCACAAGGGCGAGCAGATCTTTTCCAGAAGGAGTTTAGTGAGAGCACTCCCTTCGATGTGAATTTAGCGAGACTTCATCTCAAGGATGCTGTACACATGTTTGGGAGAGACTAGTCCCTGGAAAAGGACATCATGCTTCATAAAGTGGCAAGTCGGTGAGGAGAGGAACTGGCGCCATTGAGTTCTGGTGTTGGCAACGGATCCCGAGCACAGTGTGGGCTGTCAGAGAAGGAAGGAATCTGTCTTTGGAATCAGTACAGCTGGATAATCCCAAAGCAAGATACTGAGACTGTGTCTCACAGTCTCTGGGCGTGTTGCCGTGAGGGACCAGTCCCGGGAGAAGGGCATCATGGTTGGTAAAGAAGAGACCCCTGAGAAGAGGGAACATGTTCAAAGAAGTAGATGTGTACAGGTGACAGATCCATGGACACCAACGTGACTACAGTTCAGGGAGGGCCAGTGTTCGATTTGATCATGGACGGTGGAGAGGGTCACTGTGAGTGGAAGTGGACACTGTGGCCTCCACCAGGCCCTCAGCAACAGCAATGTGTGCTTTCCATGGGAGAGGAAGAGCAAAGGTAACTTTACCCCTCAAGGTGGACAACAGACCCCTGGCAAGGCCAGCGACTCCTCTGACACACACCTAGTGCCTCCGACACCCCTGCGGGGCATGGTTCTACCCAGCCACACAGGAGGTCACTGGGCTTCAAAGGCCACTTTAAGGTCACCGGTGCTTGAGAGAGAGAGAGAACTCGAAGAAAGATGGAGCGGGACAGAAGGGAGCAGAGAGGAGAAAGCAACGGAGGGAGAGAGGGAAGTTGAAAGGATCCCAAGACATGAGGGATCCCCGGCCGGTGTAGGAGTGGGAGAGGCCGAGAAGGCGAAGTTTCAGATTGTCTGAGGTGGGGTAAGACTTCTATATGCCCTGGCTCTCCTGGCCAAGGGAAAATGAACGTGGCAGTTAGATTCTGCGTCACACGGAGGGGATCAGGGTCCTCAGTGGTTAGGCAGTCCTCCTTCCCCACCGTGTGACTAAAAGAGAAAGATGCTTGACCTCTTGAGCTGCTGAGAGGGAAGAGGAAGGGTTGGCTGGTCCGAAGTCCCAAGAGTCGTGTGGTTTCGAGGAGCAGGCCACAGCCTGGTGACATCACCTGGAAGGTGTTGCCTGCTCCATAGCTAGACACAGCAGGGCTGGAGAACTTGACTCTCTCTCTCCTAGCTGATGTGAATACGACATCCGCTGTATCCACCTCTGGTCCTCTGGAACTTGAGCCAGTGGTTCGCCATATCGCCTGCCAATCCCAGGAGCTATCACCAGACTGCATGTGGAGACATCTGATAGTCGGCTGCCAGCTGCGTTCTTCCTGTGTCTGGGTTTGTCTACCCATGTCTCCAGCCCCAGCAGCCTCATCGTGAGTCACGAAAGGACCCCAGCTGAACGTCTGACCCACAGACCGGAGTCAGACTGGCCTGAACCGCTTCTCCCACAGTGTGAGCTGCTTGTCTTGATAGACCTTTCTCTCTTTTTATACATCTTGGAGTGTCACTGGCTTGGCTTCGCTAGAGAACCCAGCCTAATGCCAGAGCTATCAGAGACCCTGATTTGATTTTTAAGATCCCCTCCGCTTACCCAGAACACATAATGTTACCTGAAAAGGATTCCTGACCACACATTAATCTTCCCACTAGCTGATTTTACTTTCTCATTCAAATGTGTTACCACTTTCCTTTTTAGTTAGAAGCCAGGCTTACTTCATTTAAATCTACAAAGGCTGTAAGCTGCAGGTGGATGAAGTGCCAGAGACCACCTGGTGATGTGTGGTGGGGTTATCTCAGTCAAAAGGAGAGGGCAGCTTTCTATCAACAATCTACAAAGAGCCCATTTGAATGGCTGCTCTTCTCATGAAAGACTCCATTGTACCTGGCCTTTTTTCCAGCCATCTGGTGGGCTTGTGTTTGTCTTTTGGAATGAACATGATCTCCCTGTATGCATATAGAATAACTGCTCAGAATAAACATCATGTTTCAATTGATATAAGTTTTGATTGTCTGTAACATACCTCCTAACTTCTGCCCTGCCCCTGCTGGAGGCTGAAGAGGCACTTCCCACAGATGGCAGCATTGAGATGTGTGGACTTTCACAAAGAAAGCAAAACAAGACGCTAAGCCCACCTTGACCTTTCAGCAAAAGTCCTCTTTTGGGGACTCTGGTCAACAAAGGAGAAAGGATAGTTTCTACAACAACCAGGGGGCTGGGGAGTCCCCATCATATAGCCCGTTCAAATCCACCTGTGGTAAAATTAAAATTCAGTACGTTTCACCCATGTACAAAATGGCCCCAAAGAAACTCTGAGACCCTCTCAATGCTCATCATCACGGGGACACTGAGGCGACCAAGGGGATTTTGGAACACGGGAGAACAAAGCTCATAAGGGAAGAAGACTTTGCACAGGGCTGTGGAATACCTGTGAGAAACGAGGAGCATATTGCAATCGTAGAACAGACACGAGAAGCCATCTACAAAACAAGGGGTGCTTTCAAAGAACAACCACAAAGTATCTACAGGAAATGAAAACATGGCAGCCCAAATGAAAAACGTTATCAACATCCACAAAGATAGAGTTGAGACCATCTCGCAGGGAGACAAACTTAAAAAAAGTCAGTGAAGACAAAGGCACAAAGATGAAAAGGGGAAGAAATAAGAACATTGGAAGGTGTATGCAATGTTTCCAGCTTCCTGAGGCAGCGAGAGTGAGAGGAGAAACACAGAGGGGGCGGAGGACCAGGAGGACCAGGGGAAGGTGGGGGGAGAAGGAAGGCGAGGGGAAGACTGGGAACTGGGAGGAGGCAGGAGAGGGGAGAAAGAAAAGAAGTAGGGGGCAGGGTAAGAGGGGGGAAGGAGAGGAACAATGGGAGGGGGAGGAGGAGGAGGAGCAGAAATAAAGCCTTTTTTTTTTTTAATTCAAGAAAATTCCCCAGAAGATAAGCAGCATACCAGGAAGCTACTCTGTGAAGTTGTTTAGAGAAAACAGAGATTAGGCTAAATGATGGGCCATCAACACCTCTGGGAGCGCATGGAGGCATCAAGGAAGTACCAATGAATGTGGAAGGAAACACACTCCCAGCCCCAAGCCCTTCACCAGGCCGACTTGTGAATCAGGCCCACTTGCAATAGCACGGCCTCTGTGGACGTGTGAACTTTCAGGAGCTGGCCTGTCATGCATGCAGGGTCCAGCACAGCACTCCTCGTGGGGACCAGTGGCAGGAGTGACCTAGATGTCCATCAACACCCTGACCCATGCATCTGTGCTAGCCTCCCCTGTAGGATGAGTGGTGTCAGGTAAGCACTGGACAGCCTGCTGCCCGGCCCCTAGTGCAAAGTTCTGGGCCACTCTGTGGGAGCTGTGCGAGCCGTTGAGACCTGGTACCTGCCACAACCTTAAGCATGTGGTGCCAGGTGGACTAAGCAGTCTTCAATGGGTAGCAGACACTGCATGATCTCATTTGCAAGGCAGAAGCCAGTTCACGAGGCCCGGTTGTCTGGGGAAGCACATCCAGTGACTCTCCTCTAGGAATGAGAAAGAGTTTTTTGTTGTTTTTTAAAAATTATAAATCATTTTATTGGGGCTCATACAACTCCTGTCATGAGCAATACATACATCAATTGTATGCAGACCACATTTGCACAATTGCTGCCATTGTCACTCTCGAAACATTCTCCTTCTACATAGGCCCCCAGTACCAGCTCCCCATATTCCCCCTCCCTCCACACTCCCCCTCACCCATGAACCCTTAACAATTTACAAATTGTCATTATTTTGTCATGGTACACTGTCCGATGTGTCCCTCCACCCACTTGCCATTGTCTGTACCCCAGGGAGGAGGTCATATGTAGATCCCTACAATAGGTTTCCCCTTTCTATTCTACCTTCCCCCCATCCTCCTGGCATCACCACTCTCACCCCTGGTCCTGAAAGGATCATCTGTCCTGGATTGCCCCTGTTTCTGGCTCCAGTGTACATCCCCTGGTCTAGCTGGATTTGATAGGTAGAATTGGGATCAGGATAGTGGGTGGAAGGAAGCATTTAAGAACTAGAGGAAAGTTGCACATTTCATTGTTGCTACACTGTACCTTGACTGGCTTGTCTCCTCCCTACAATCCCTCTGTAGGGGACTGTCACTTCATCTATTGATGGGTTTTGGGTCCCCAATCTGTACTTTCCCTCATTTATAATGATATAATTTTCAGTTCTTTGATGTCTGATACCTGATACCTTTGATACCTTATCACACAAACTGGTGTGCTTCTTCCATGTGGGCTTTGTTGCTTCTGAGCTAGATGGTCACTTATTTACTTTCAAGTCTTTAAGACCCCAGACGCTATATCTTTGATAGCCAGGAACCATCAGCTTACTTCACCACATTTGTTTATGTACACATTTGTCCTCAGGGATTATATCAGGAAGGTGAGCACCCAATGGAGAAAGAGTTTTATAACAAGAAACAATTATGTATTGAGAAGGAGTCCCAGCCCAGTTCAACTCCTACCAGCCCATAAGCCCCTCATCAGACTCACTCACATAGCTATAGGCTGGAGACACTGAAAAGTGAAGCTGGAAGATCACAGGCCAGTGAATGCACAGTCTTGTGGATCCAAGGACACTGGGAACATGACAAGATGCCTACAGCTCTCAGGGTCTCATCAGGCAAGAAGGCAAGTGGGGGAGGGAAAGGGAGGGAGTGGGGAAGAGGGGTGGGGGGAGAAATCACCTCTGTTTGTGTTGCTTTTATACCAAACGCTTATGACATCAAGGAGGTGTCATCAGACTGTGACTAGATGACAGGCTTGACTCCACCCCTCGCCTGGAGTGTCTAATTGGCAACAACCCCAAAATGATCAATGGTAAGCATGGGTGGGATTAAAGGGGAGGGGAGTTGGCTTTATTTGGAGGGTCTTGAGTTCACTTCATTGGTTGAGCGGTGCTGTGGAAAAGGAGTGTGATAGCAGTGGCCCAACACGAGAAGTGTGAACAATGCTTTCGAGCTGTCCATGCAAGCACTGATGTTTGGGGTGTATGCATTTCCCTACCCTACAAGTAAAGCCAGTGTCTCTTCTTCTGAACTCAGTGTCACAGCAGCAAGAGTTAGAGAGGTGTTGGGCCATCAGCCTTGCCCAGGATGCACTCCCAGAATCACCCAGGGGGCTACATCAGATGTCCAGGAAGCTGAAGTCAGGCTGCAAGTTTGTTCATCAACATGTTTTCCTTGGACAGTTCATTGACATCATAGCAAGATTATTCTTTCCTTATGAGGATAGCTTTGCAATTAACTAAACTAAATTATATCATGATAAAAGATGCATTAGCAGGCCATAAAAGAAGTTTAAAAATGTTAACCATTGCTTTAAGGGATCAGTTCTACTCAAGCAGATGCAGGGTCCCCATCCAGCTATGGGCACCCTGTTCACGTGCAAGTCTGCATGCAAGACACCCTCCATCCCATGAAAAAAAACAATAGAGCTAGCAAAATGTAGCAGGAAAAAATGTACCAAAAAACGTGAAGCATAGCAACTGGAACCAGAAACAATGTGGTCATTGGTGTCTGCCCTACTTGTGAGAGCTGTGTTATGCTTCAGGTTTCTGCACAATGAAAAGAAAGGGAAAGAAGACCCTAAGTACAAAAGTTTAAACAACCCACACAGATTTAAACTCAAACTTATCCTGCAAAATTGTAACTTCCCCAAAGGAAAAAGTGAGTCTAAATAGACATATAACCATTCAAGAAACTGGGTCAGGGTCTAAAAGCCCACTGGCACTACACCACGTCTTCAATTTAAAATAGAGACAAAGATAACTTCATGGATGACTTCTACCAAATAGTCAATGAACAGATCATTCGAGCTTCATAAAGAATTTTCCAGACAATAAAAATGAGAACGCTCATTTTATGAGGTGAGTATAATCTTGAATCCAAGCCAGGTAAGTGCAGTATAAGAAAGAGGCAGTGTAGGTTAATATAGCTGATCAACACAGATTTTAAAAATCAATCAAAATGCTAACAACTCCAATGCAATACTCCATTAAAGATTATTCATGAACAAATTGAGTTTTCTTAGGAGTAAAACGACCCTGTAACACATTGTGCTGTATCATCCACACATAAAAACCACATAATTAATGGAACCCTTGCAGAAAAGAGTGCTTGAAAAAACAAATCATTAACCACATTTTGCATAAAAAATTCTGAGAAAATGATTACTGAAAGAAAATTTCCTGATCTTGGCAAAGGTTATCATTAAAAAAAGCAACAGGAAACCTCATACTTCGGGGAAAGGGCTCAACACACACTTCAAGATCTGAAAAAAGTAAGTCAGGGACACTTCTCACTCAGCAAGACAAGAAAAAAAATAGCATCAATAAAGATTAAATATGGGCTGAGCCCCGGTGGCGTAGTGGTTGTGCGCGGGACTGCGGCCCACTGGGAGGAGGTTCAATTCCAGCAGTGGGGCTGGGTCTCCTACTCCCACCACCGGAGAGCAGTGATGCCCCCACCCCAAAAAATAAAATAAAATAAAATAAATAAATAAATAAATAAAGATTAATAGGAAGATAAAGATACATTTTTATCAGCACTATTTTCATTATATCCACAGACAAATTATTCAAGAAAATTCCACTGAGTTTGTATGCATATACGTTTAAATGTTGGGGCAAACATTGCCATGAATGCAAATGAAATATATATATATATCATATATGTGTGTGTGTGTGTGTGTATATATATATATATATATATATATATATATATATATATCTGACCCACATAACAGAACTCTAAAAAACTCTAAATCACTGAGCCTGTTCCTCCACGTAGCAAACCTATGTACAACAGAGGTTGTACTGCCTGGCCTGGTTCCAGACTCACCATTGTGTTCTTGGTTTGAGCTCACCGCTGCAGCCACCACGCCCGTCTGTCTTATCCAGGGATGTTGACTTGTTCACTGTCCCTATACTTGACCAAGCATCGTGGCCTTTCCCAGGGACGGGTCTTTCCTGGCCACATATCCAAATCACGTGAGCCCCAATATTGGCCTTCCTGCCTCTAAAGAGGACTCTGAAGGTCCTCCTTCTGAGACAGAGGAGTCTGTTCTTCAGCCAGTCCCTGGTATTTTCCTTCTTCTATGTTCAATGTTCACACATGTGGAAGGGTTCTCCTTGTGCTCAAAATAACCTCCCAGCTCGTCGATGCCTTCACGAGGTCTTGTCCAGCACCCCTACCCAGTACCATTTGCCCTTTGACCCCTTCCCTGCCATTCCTGTGATCATTGATTGGGAGCCCAGCACGATGAGATCCTTGACAACCTCAATCTTTTCTCCACTTATCACGATGAGCTGAACGGTTTTATATATGTGTTTTTTGTGACACTGACGATAATTTTATATAGAACTGCAATACGGATTAAGCCAAACTCACTGCCTCCAAGCGGGTTCCAGCTCGTGACTGCACACCAGGGCAGGTCACCACTGCCCCTTTCTCTTTTGAGATGGTCAATATTTAGGGAGCAGAAGCCTCGTTTTTCCACCACATGACAGCTGGTGGGTTTGAACTGCTGACTTTTCAGTGAGAATTTCAAGGCATTGCTCACCATGCCACCAGATTCCACAATATGCACACTACTCCCTCACTTCTCTGTCACAGACTTCCTTCCTATCCATCGGGACCCTACAGGGCAGGGCAGAAGTGTCCCAGTGGGTTTCAAGACGGAAGCTCTTCACAGGAGCAGAAAGCTTCACCCTTCTCCCGAAGAGCACAGTCACCATGGAATACTCTGAGTAGCTGGCAGAGGCACAGCGTGGAGTGCCAGGATCATGATTTAGGACAAAGCTTTAGGAAGCAACATGCTGTCTGTCCATCTGTCACCAAGATGGACAAAGACATCCCTGAGACAGGGCAGAAAGTACAGAAACAGGTCCATGAATAAATGGTTGAGAGAATTCTTTTTTTCTCCATGATACAAAAGCAATTTAAGGAGAGAGTCTTTTCAAGACACAGCTGTGGAACAATTGCACCCCCACACACAAATAAAAACCCATCCCTCTCCCATGCACCAAGTGCTACACAAACTAGGTCATTGACTTACATATAAAAATGAAGACTGTGATACTTCTGGAGGAAGAAATCATGGCGAAGGACCTCCCTGACCTGGGGTTAAGGCAAAGCTTTCTGATTTACAACACCCAGCACAGGAAAGAAAAAAGGCACAAAACCCAAACAAGCACACACACAAAGCAGTCGGCAACTTGGACTTCCTCAACGTTGAAAAACATCTACTTTTTTTCAGAGAACATGAAGACCGTTAAATGACGTGCTATGAACTAGATGGCCAGAGAGACCGTCTATACTGAACACTCAAATCTCCATTAGCAAGAAACCAAGGGCCAAAACTCCTCTCCGATGGGCAGCAGGTTGGAATGGACAATCATGGAGGAAGAGGCTCTGGGGACCAGTGAACCATCCTGTAAAGATGTCCACCACCGCCAGGTCTCTCCTGTCCTGATTTCTTCCATGTTAGATCCTCTGTCGTAGCAGTCCCTGGTTCTGTCCGTACTCTTCTCCAGCACCACCATTCAAATGCGTCCACTCTTCTGTGGTCCTCCTTGATCGAGGTCCAGCGTTCACGTGCACAGGAGGTGATGGAGAACGCCAGGGCTGGGTCAGGCGCTCCTTAGTCCTCAAAGTCACACGCTTGCTCTCCCACACGTGAACGAGGTCTTTCTTTCGCGGCAGATTTTCCCAGGGCGACACATCTTTCCATCTCTCGTGGCTTCCATCGGGTACTAAGGACATGCAAATCAATGCACAACAAACACGTCCAAAGTGTCATGAACGACTGAGCTTCCACAAACACGGATCAATCTCCTTCTTCTCCTCACCAAATGTCAGAAACTGCAAACTCATCTATTGTGACATGCGCCGTGGTTGCCTGGGGACCAGGGCAGAGAGGGAGAGCTTGGGGAAAGACAATGAGGGTGATGGATATGTTCATTATCTTAATTTAGCGATAATTGCAAGGATTTATACCTATGTCAAAACTTATCAAATTGTTCACTTTAAATATGTGCCATTCATTGCACGCCAGTTACACCTCAAGAAAGTTGTTAAACATTTTTCTTACCAGCTTTCTATTCCCTGGAACTCCTCTGCTGCCTGCTCATTGACCGTCTCAGCATCCAGGACTCCCTTCCTCCCCTTACCTCGGACTCCTTCTGCTCTTCCCCACCTTGCTTCCCCAGGAAGATGCTGACATCAACCCAGGGTAATTTGTTCCTTTTTCTTTTCCCAGCATATGCTTTTGAAGAGATTTATTTTCTGGAAGCATTGCATTAGCACCATTGCACATATTTTTTTTAATATCTTGAGTTTTCCGCCGGCAGAACCAACAGGCAAACTTTGCTTTGCCTCCCATGCTTTGGACGCCATGTCAGGAGGGGCTGGGCCCTGGGGGAGGATGTCGTGGAGGTAGCAAAGCCTCAAACGGAAGAGCAGATGCCACAGCTATGTGGATGGCGCCCAGCACAGCCCCGCACCAGCCTGTCCCTCACAGGGTCCCCACGAGTCGGGAGCAGCAGGAAGACACCTGGCTACAGCAGCAGCGCTCTTCAAACGCCATCCACGGCTAAGCCACCAGCATGTGCAAACATTTCCAGACTCCTCCCACTTCAACTCCGCACCCCCCCCACCCCGAGTCATTTCTACTTGATTTCATTTGTGGTCAGAGTAAACACTCAGTGGGATTTTTCACTCTTGGAAAAAGAGCTGAAGATTGGTTTTGCTGTCCACACAGGGCTCATTTCAGTCCACTGTCCCAACACACCTCAGACCCAAGTCAGCAAGAGGAACATCAGGGGTGGGGGGAGGGGCGGTGGGCAGACTGACACAGTGGTGTCCACAACACACTCAACATAACGGCCGTGGGGACTCTGGTGCGGGGCTGGATGGTGAGGTGTCTGCAGGTCTCAGTGAGCGGTGCGTGAGCTCGCTGGGGGCTCGGAGCCGACTCAAAGGCACCAAACTAGGACACACACACACACACACACACACACACAACTCTCAGACATACCTAAGGCAGGTCTCTCATGATCTTTCTGTCTCTGTCTCTATGCATGCCTGCCATGGAGGAGCCAGTGTTGACTCACAGCCACCCCTTCCCTGCCCGTGTCCGAGGTGGTCACTGTTGATGGGACTACAAAGCCCAGTCCTTCTCCTGCCGGGCTGCCCGAGGTTTTGATCTGCCCACCTTCAGATTGCAGCGTAGCATGTAACCACCCCACCCCACCACCAGGCTCCCATATCCCTATGCTCATCTCCCTGGACCTGTTTCTCTCCCTGGTTCCCCCGGCAACGGAGGCCACACCTGACTCCTGGTTCTCTGATGCCCCCACACCCCCTCTGAAGCTCCTTGGGGAGAGCTCTTGGGAAGGACATCCATTCGATACCAGGGAGTCCATGCTGACCCACAACCCACAGCCCTGCCGGCCTGGGGCTTTCTGAGACTGACCCTCTTGCCCGCAGTCTAATGCTGGGTCTTTCTCCCTTGGAGGAGCTGGTGGTTTTGAACAAGGAACCTTGCAGGTAGCAGCCAATGCAGGTCCACGATGGCCCAGAGCCCTTCCTCCCTCTCTGGCAGCTGCTGCTCCGCCCCACCCATACCCTCATCCCCATGCTCAGACAGCCCTTCTGGGGGAGGTCAGGTGCAGACTCACCTGTGCGCTCCTGAGTTTAAACTTTCCTCCTCCTGGCGTCCTCAGCTCCTCCAGGGTCTGGGGACACTGTGGTCTCTCCTCTCCATCTGGCAGGGCTGAGTCATTTCATGAACAGCCTGGACAAAAGAGGCAGAGAGGGGCCATCCTGGAGACAGCAGGACCTCTCCAGCGTGGGCTCCCTCTTCCTGCTTCTTGTGACAAAGAGGAACCGC
>PVJH01009742.1:0-30924 GCA_004026705.1 Nesogale talazaci | reverse complement strand
TGCCCTGAGCTGAACCAGGAGGTCAGCCATTCGAACTCCCCTGACAGCAACTCAGGCAGAAACGAGACTGACCGAGCACACCCTGGCAGGGGGTGCCCTCTGCCCTCCGTGGGAGGACTACAGGGGTCAAACGGTGGGATCCTTGGGAGAAAGAAGTGCCAGTTTCCTTCCACTGGAGTGGACCGGGGAGACTGAGATTCTGCGTGGTGCTGGGGTGGCTCTCGGCACAGGTGTGGGCTGTGTGGGGCAGAGTCCTAGTCAGCCCGCCCTCTACAGCCACACCTGGGAGTTGGACACAGGTCTTTTCGGAGGTCAGGGGGCTGTCCACTCTGAACTGTCAGTGGCTGATGCTGGCCTCCTTGTGTCCCAAGAGAAGAGGACCCCATCATCTCTGACCTCGGCCAGGTAGCCTGTCTGTTGGAACATCCCTGCCCTGCCTCATGGAGCAGGTGCAGCTGGGCTGGCCCAGGCAGAGGGCAGGCACTCCCTCTGCTGTCGATTCCTGTCCCCTGAGGAGCTTGGGGGACACCAGCACCCCATCAGTAAATGCTGGTGGACCTTATTAGGTGGACCTTTCTCTGCACATCATAGTCGGCCTCTGGCTGCTTCTTGCCCCTAGTTCCCCGCACACTTTCCCCGACCTCATTCCTCACCAAGTGCTTCCTGCATGCCCAAAACCAGCAGTGGCCCCCCGCACTCCTGACCCTGGCTTTGTGCTTTTTAAAACAAACAAACCAAGCAAAACAGTGTCTTTATAGTAAAAGCTCGCTCTTCCCCCATTTAAAGAGGAATGTCTCGTGCAGTGTCCCCTAGAGAGAGCACACAGGTTGCTCCGTGACACTCTCCTATGCCGGGCGATGTCAGAAGTCCCAAGAGTGCAGGAGTGACGTCAGGGACTGCTCACCCTGAGGCCGACGGTTTGAAACCACCAGCATCTCCGAGCGAGAAAGAGGAGGCTTCCCACTCATGGAGAGGTCCAGTCTAGGAAGCTCACAAGGGCAGTTCTGCCGGCCCCAGAGACTGGCTGCCGGTGAGAAACGGGCTTCATGGCAGTGGATTCCGCTGCTGTTTTGTGCCTCATAGTATCATTGGTGGCCCTGGGACTGCTAAACGGGAAGGTTGGCAGGTCAAACCCGTGCACGGCTCTGTAGGAGAAAGATGAGGCTCTGTGCTCCTGTCAAGGGCTACAGCCAGAGAGACCCACAGGGAGCCTGTACCCTGACCTGCAGCGTTGCCACGGGTCAGAATGGATCCGAAGGCAGGGAGTTTGGGTTTGGTGTGTCCAGACCTTTGTGGAGTACACACGCACACACACATTCATACAGTAAGACTTGTAAAGAGTTAAAAAGTTCTCTTCACTGCTGAGAGCACCCAAACCAGCACTCTCTCTCTCTCTCTCTCTCTCTCTCTCTCTGTCTCATTTACATACAGTGACACTTACACATTCACACAACAGCCACAAACACTCACACGCACTCATATTCATATACACTCTCACACAATCATTCACATAGTCATACACACACACTCATATACAGCCACAAATACACACTCTCACCCACAGTCTCACACACACATACAGTCACAAACACTCAACACTCACACTGACATACAGTCACACACACACACACACACACACACACACAGAGACCCTGTGTCAGGTAATCCTCACACCATGGCCTCCTCATACAATCACAGCCCACATGGCAGGCAAAACTGCCTGTCAAACTGAAGACAGCTGCCCGGCCCGTCACCCCCAAGCCCAGGGTTGAGACTGGGGCAGCAGGGTGGAGGGCGGGGCCCTGGGGAAAGGAGATTCTGGGAGCCCAGACAGCAGACAGGTAGCCGCCCCCTGGGGCCCAGAGCTAGACAGAAAGGGGCCTCCAGGCTGCCTGTGCCGGCCCTTACTGAGTGGAGATGCAGCACCTGCGTGGGCCACAGCGTCACCCTGGCAGAAACCTCTGGGAGAAGGTCTTGGTGATGCTCTGTTGGGGAGGGACAAGTGCAGAAGGAGCCGCCTGTCAATAGGGGGGTGCCACCACCAGGCTGGATTTCTGTCCCAACCTCTTGGTGCTTAATTCTGTTTATTGTTCACTGAGAGACTCCCCTGAGAGTCAGCCCAGAGGCATCACAAGGGGACAGAGAGGGGGTATGTATGGGCAACAAGGGACCCATGGGAACCAGGAAGCTGTGCTGGGGGGTCTGGGGTTGACTCTCAGATCCCATAAAGGGCTGCAATCTCAGAACCCACACGGACAGGGCTACCAGTCCAGTCCCATAGGGTTGCTGTGACCCGCATGGGCGTGATGGCAGGGACTTTGATGTGGTTTGGAAGCGCAATGCAAGTCCTGCCCCAGACGGGTTCCCTTCCATTCCCACTTCCCAGAGAGCCCTCAGACTGGTCCTTGGGAAACTGAGGTGCTGGCAGGACAAGGAGTGCAGACATCGGGCTGGGTGCATGTCCTGACACGTGTTCAGTTGAGTCAGGGCGACCTGATGAGGTGAACTGGTCTGAAGATCTGATTAAACTGTTTCTTGTTCCTTTTGCCTCCACCCATGCCTCCGGTAAGTCCCCCCAATGTCCCAGAGTCCTTCATTCCATCAGCTTTCTTTCTTTAGAAAAAAAATGTCTTTGAAAATATATAGAGTTCCACCCTGTTCACCAGCCATGCACAGGACCCCTCAGGAAGACTGGGCGCCTGGTTCACACTGTGTCAATCTTCTCATAGTCCTTCTGAAGATCCCCTCACCAGACAACCCCCCCCCCCAGAGCAGTCCCCAGAGCCACTCTTCTGGGCCCCCCAGTAGGTGCTACAGACAATTTCTCAGGAAGAGCAGAATGCTCAAGGCAGACGCCCTTGGCGCAGCAAGACAAGCACATCCCCCTCTCAGCCCCCCAGCCCTGCTCGCCGGTCACTAGTCTCAAGAGCGCCTGGGTTCAGAGCTTCGTCTGACCGTGGCGTGATTGTGTTGAGAGCACACCCAGCCTACGTGGCTCCAGAGATTATGGGTTCCGCTGAGCATTGGAAATGCTGTCTGCTGTGGGACTCAGACGTGTGGTGTCTGTCCCCAAGGCAGCACTGGACACCCTTCCTTGCCTGAGCCCCCGCTCCTTGGCCACTTGTAGGAACGCTTGCCTAGTTTCACCAGGGCCCTGGTGACGCAGTGGGATTCTCCGTGGGTAGTCCACCACAAAGTCAGCAGGTCAAATCCACCAGCAGGAGACAGGTGGGCTCTTCTGCTCTGAGGAAGTTAACTAGTCCCAGGTGGCCACAGGGGCAGGTTTGACTCTGTTCTAACTGTTTCTTAGAGTCAGAATTGACCCAAGGGCCATGAGTTTGGTATTTTCGCATTGCCTATTCTCATAGTGACTCAAGCGATTTTTTATTTGATGAAGGGGAAAGGGTAGGGGGGCAGGGCTTTTTAAGGTTCTTTCTTCACAGAGTCACCTGCCTGCCTCTCTGACTAAGGTGTCTTCAACTCCCCATTGCTCCCTGGAGGAAGCCCCCTCCCTAGATGGGAGTTACCACAAATATTTCCCAGCATCCCAAAGCCAGCCGGGCCACAGTTGGGTCTCTGAGATGATTTAAGGGGCCCTATCACCCTTAAACCACAAGACGAGTGGGAAGTGTATGGATTCAAAGGAGAAAAGTCAGTTTAAGTCTTTGAGAGTACGTTCCCTTTGGGGGACCGATGACCTTGACTTGAGTGCTGTGGCCAACATGAGGACCAAGCAGGTTGCGTTCTACAAGTTAAATCCATCACGTGTCCAAATCAGTCTTATCCATGGATCTGTCATGTTCACTGACGCTGATTGCAAGGGCGGAATGGAAAGTGACACTATGAGACCTTCCATGCAGGAGGAAGGAGTGTGGGGTTGGGGGAAAGGGCGGGGGCGGGGATGGGGGAGGCTCTCCAATTTCAGGATCCATGAGAGGTTTGGGCGGGCAGCAGGGTCTGCTCCGTTCAAACAGTGGGTCCACAACGGTTTGTGGAGGATTCCAGGAAGCCTGATCTTAGGTGCAGGGGGACTGCAGGGCCATAAGAGAGAAATTCGCTCAGGCGCCTCTGCCAGCCTGGTGATAACCAGCCTGAGCAGATAGAACACGGACAGAGGGTCCTGCTCTGTCTGTATGTCCATCCTGGAGAGCCCGAAGGTCTGACTGCGACAGCTGTGCTCACGGGCCATACTTCCCTCCGCTTGGCAGCCGTGCCAGGCTTGCCTCATGTTTCTGGGCTCAACAGAGACATGCAGAGTCCCTGGGGGGCAAAACCACTCACATTGGACAGAATCTTCTGGAAGGTGTCCTAGCGGTCCCATCTGCCCCGCTCTGGGAGAGGTTTTGCCCCTAGAGGAGACTTGCCACCTGAGCCTGGGGGTTGATGATGGGAGCCAGAAGCAGATGGCGTCCCAGCTAGATGGCCAGGCCATCACGGGAGGGCCAGGCATCCTGGAGAGCTCCGGGCTGCTGGTCCACCTGTCTCTGAGAGCCCCCCCTGCCCGCACCTGGTGGTGGCTTTCAAGGATGGTCTCTTGTAAGGAACTCCTGCAGGGGTTCAGGGAGGCTGTGCCCCCGGCAGGGGTGTAAGGTCACGATGCTTCTCTCACTTAGGCGGTGACCCCCAGGCATGACCCCCAGGTGCCTGATGCCCCTTTCTGAAGGCTTGGCTGTCCTGTGAGGTGATGGAGCAGGGGCACTGCTGGGAAATAGCCCCCACATTTAGCCTTTTTCCTGAACCTCCCCTCCCCCTGGTGGGTCCATGTGCCCAGGGGCCCCTGCTCCATCTGCCCCTCCTCCAACCTGCAGGGTGGAAAAAAGGGCAGGCATGGCCACATGGGCAATGAATGCATGTGGTTACTACTCCAGACTGATCCTCGGCCCTGGGCACAGAGGGGAGACTTACAGCTACTACTTGAGACCACTTCCAAGACCGGACACCTATAGGGCACTGAGGGTGCAGCACCCCGCCTTCCCCCCTCCAGCCCAAAGCAGGTCGCAATAGAGGGGGTGGAAGCACACCAATCCGGTCTGCACAGCCAGTCCCTGCTCAATCCTGGAGGCGCACGGTGGGGTTGGGGGGAACTCTGGTCTGCATTTCAGGTCTGGTAATGGGGTGGGGGCTGAAAAGGGGAGCACCCCTACAGCTGGAAAACAGCATGAGGGCCATGGACACAGGCTGATTCTGAGCCATCGAGAGGCCCAGGGACAAGAAGGGGACCAGTCAGGCCAGGTCAGCTCCATGCTGGGCAGGGATCACAGCTGGGGCCATCCTGCACTGGTGCCCCCTGACTGTCCCCTTGGCAGGTCCAGACTGGGGAGGAACAGGGTTGCTTTTCTCTTCAGGCGTGGGGGCAGCTCAGGCTGGCAGGGGTCACAGGCAGCACCTGATGGGTTGCCGATGAGCCTGGGTCCTGCCCCCACCTCTTCACTCCTTTGGCCATGAGCCACTACTGCCTGCTCCATCAGGGCTATGCCGGTGACATGGGCGGCAGGGGCTGTTACAGGCATCCTCTGATCTGGCTAACAGACACACTCTGACATACAAGTCACAGTGTGGGTTACCGTGTGCCATCTTACTTTGGCTGACGGATACTCTGACGGACACAAATGTGGCCATGCTTGTGACCGCGCCGAGAACTCACCCTGGCAGAGCGTTACATCTGAGCTGCAGGTGACACCGTAGAGCTCACAAAATATCCTGGATGGGAGACCTCTCCCCTGTGGGAGAGGAACCTCACAGACATGCTCCAAAGACTCTGAAATTGGGAGGCCTGGGGTCCCTGTGCACCTTGCCATGGGGTGCCCTCTGGAAGATCTCCAGGGACCAAGAAACCCTTCTCTACAGCAATGTCCCCATGAAGCAAGGGAAGGTACCCCATGTCGAGTACCCCAACAAGTCCAGAGGAAGGCTGGTCCCAGGGGGCTCAGGGGGATTGATTTTCATCTATAGCTCCCAGGATGGATAACCCTGCTAGTCTGTCTGCACTCTACGCAGAGAACCAGTTGCGGCTGCCTGCATGTCCCTGGGACACGGCCCTACCTGCTGGCCCCTGCAGACCTGGGTTCTCATCCAGGCCCTGCCTTGTTACAGACAAGGAACTAGAGCCCACCAACCTTTCCAGACCACTCCTGGTCAGGACACCCCTGGTCTGCTGAGGCTGAGCATAGGGGAGATAGGCTGGCCAGACAGTCGGTCATGCCCGAGGCTGGCAGAGACCACGGACAGACAGCTCACTCTATGACCCCGCCCGTGGGTGGAACAGACTGCCTGGCCCTTATCCACAGCCCCAGGGTGCTGGGTGAGCCTGGGGCACAGGAGGAGCCCAAGCCCTGACCTGCTCTGGGCCCTGCTGTCCCTGCGGTCCTGAGAGTCAGCTCGATTCAAGTGGCAAGTCGCTGACCCCTGCCTTCTGCGTGGGACATGCCAGCTACAGCCCCAGGACACCACGGCCAGGGAACAAGAGCCATGCTTAGCAAAGGATTTTTTTTTCTTTATTTTCATAATTTAGCTGAGTCAACACAAAATCGAATACTGTTTAAAACAAGAAAAAAAAATGCGGTAACATCTGAAATCTCCGGTCTCAGCCCACAAGGGTGTCCACTCTCTTTGCAGAGAGCCTGGCGAGGGAGGGAGAAGGGGTCACTGACTGGTCACGTGCCTGTTGGGGCGGGGGCTGCCTCACCCCGCCACCACGCAAGCCCCCGGGAACAGCAGGGTCTGGCGGGTGGTGGTGGGGGCAGCCCCTTCCCTGCTCCCCTCCTCTGTGGGGGCAGACAGTGGGCACCTCGGTCCGACTTCTGCTCAGGGAGGTTACCTGGCTGTCAGCAGGGGGTGGCTGGACGGCCAGGAAGTATTCATGGTTCCGGGAGGGTTTTAAATAAATGGGTTTTCGTTCCTATCTTTAGGCTACGGTTCAGGAACAGCATCTATATAGTTATTATGATGATTATTTTTTGTTTTTTTCTGTTTTTTTTTTTAGTAGCATAGAACTAGCATAATACTCATGTTAATTGGACTCTTAGGTAGTTTACTTGGCAAAAACTCAGGGAGTGGAGGGGCCAGGCCCGGGGGGGGGGGGTCCAGGAGTGGGAGCAGGGTTGGAGGGCACCCCCTCTTTGGCCCTCGGGGCCCCACCTGGCAGGGAGATGGGCACACTTGCCTTCAGGAAATGCTGCTTCTCCCCCGTTTGCTGGCACATGCCTTCCCTCGACCTGTGACCTCTAGAACAACAGACTTCCAGGGCCGGAGGGGCAGTGGGCGCCCAAGGCTGGGACAAAGCCCCCGGGCCTCGTGGTCAGGATAGGTCAGAGGTGGCCGATCAGACTCATGGCCCGGGTGCCATGGGGACACGTCCAGTGTTCACTGCGTGCCCGCCGGGTGACCGGGGCCAAGGCGCCCACAGGGACGCAGGGCTCGGCCCCACAGGCTGACTGGACACGGGTGTCGTGGCCCTCCACGTGCTTCTCCCAAAGTCCGGCCCCGCGCGCCCAGCTCCCTTAGGTCCGTCCTCACCCGCACATCCCCCTGTCCTCTGGGCTGAAGCCATGGACACTCAGGGGACCCGGCTCACCCCCTTCTCCCACGGGCCAGGGCTACCACATTAATTGTTAAATAGGATTTTCTACAAATATACAACATATAAAAACTGTTAAATATATAACTTTAGGCTTTGCAAAATACATTTAATGATCTCTTTCAAACAAGGGCTGCGTTCCTTTCCGTGATGAGCGTTTCTGGAGCGGAGTGGAGGGTCGGGCGGGCACCGGAGGCTCTGCATGCTCTTGGCAGGTGGCTGGCGCGTCCGACTATCAAAATGGGGTCGTAGAAGAGGCGTGTTGAACTGGTTAAAACAGAAGGTGATTTAGTACAATCGAGTCCATCACACCAACACGGGAGACGGCGGAGGCGGGAGGCGGGCGCAGTGGACGACGTCCTGGGGGCAGGCATTCCGCGCGGGGTCCGCCGCAGGGGCAGACGGACGGACGGGCCCTCCGGCCTCAGGCAGCTCGCCGCAGTGTTCGTGGGCAGGCGTCCCCCGCTGCCACGGGGTCCAGGGCTCCTGCCTGCGCCCTCCCGCCCCACTGTCCGGCCCTGGGGGACGCTGCCCGTGGTGGGGGTGTGCCCACTCTAAAATAGATTTTTCTCTTTGGTCTATTGAATATACTGAAAGTATAAGAAAATAAAAGCGATTCAGACAGTCTGGGGCTCGGCTTCAGGCCGCGCTCACACCGGCATGTCCTTCCGTGGGCCGGGGTTCCTGCGAGGCGGGCTGCACCTCGGCCTCCTCTGGCCATCGGCTCCGCCCCGTCGCTCCTGCTGCGGCCGACGCCCCCCAAGCCGTGTCCGTCGGCTGTGTATTGCTAACTCCGCTTTCGCTCTCGGCCTGCGTGTCCCTCCCGGCTCCCGGTGCTGGCCAGACGCGCTGTGCTGTCCAGGGTGGGCCCCGGGGCATCAGGGGAGGGGGCTGAGGGTGCAGGAGGGCACGTCCACAGTGGATGAGGGATGGTGACGGCCGCAGAGCCTCTCCACGGAGCCCAGGCCACGGTGGGACCCTCCCTTCAGGGGCTGCGTTTGTCAGGAGACCTACAGAGACAAGAAAAGACATGCTGGTCAGTCTCTCCAGGGGATCCAGGATGGAGCTCACTCAGAGGGGGAGGCTAGCAAGGAAGGCTCTGTCCCGGCCCCACTGCCCCACACGTCCTGCGAGTGTCCACCCCTCACTGCCCCACGTCCTGCGATTGTCCACCCCTCACTGCCCCACACGTCCTGCGAGTGTCCACTCCTCACTGCCCCACACGTCCTGCGAGTGTCCACCCCTCACTGACTCACACCTCCTGCCAGTGTCCACCCCTCACTGCCCCACACCTCCTGTGAGTGTCCACGCCTCACTGCCCCACACCTCCTGTGTCTGCTGCCATCAAGCTGTCAACCCAAGGTGACCCTGAGCAGGAAGGGACATCAGGCCATCGTGTGCCCATGGTGGCTTTGCCCGCCGAGCTGCAGCCACAGCATTTTCAGGGCCCAGTTGTTTGAAGCATCTCCCCAGCCTCTCTCTCTTCCAAGTCCCTCCTGCTCTGGATGCCGTGCTAAAAGCTGCTCAGAGCCCCGCAAAGCCAGCGTCCACGGGCAGGAGGTGGCCGTGCCCTGAGGTGTCTGCACGGGCAGCCCACTCCCTTCTTCCACGGGGCAGGTGAGGATGACAGCACTGAGCCGCCTCTGCCCCAGGACTTGCTCCAGGACACTCCCCGGATGCCCACTGGGCCACCTGTCCCCGGGCTTCCGAGGCTGGACCTCCTTAGGAATGGGGAGTTTCAGCTTCCCTGCTGCTGATGGGTGATTTCGAACCTGGTGGTGAGCAGCCTAGCGCTTAACCCACTGTGCCAACAGAGTCCCTCCCAGGTCTTTCGGGTACCCCTAAAGGGAGAACTGGGAACCAGAGGAGTAGGAGGCGAACGCCTGCCAGACCCAGAGAGTGCCTTCTGGGATGGCCACACCCTCCTTGCAGGTGGCCTGTTTGCACACTTGTCTCCCGAGGGTGCAGGCTGAGCCATGGGCAAGACCCCTGGAACATCCAGAGTGGGGGGTCACCTCCGGGTCTGGTGCCAGGGGACCACGTGGCAGCTGGGAACAGAGAAGTAACAGGGTCACTTCCAAGCCACCAAGAGCTCAGGAGACCTGTGACCAGACACGGTGGCCTTCCATGGAGTGGCCATGTCTCCAGCCCAGCCCCCTGTCCTGTCCCAGGACACTGGACTGAGGACTCCCCTGGACGGAGAAGAGACAGGTTACCTATGTGGCCACACAGTGCCCATGCCACCCGCCTTACACTTGGGAGCTGGACTCTGAGGTGGCCCGTCTGAAGCAGGAGCCAGGAGCTAGCTGCTTACCCTGGTGTATGGGGAGTTCTCAGTGTGGGTGTTACAGCCACAGCCCTCATGACTCCCCCAAAGGCCTTTCTGATGGGTGTGCGTGAGGAGGAGGGGAGGGTCCTAGGGGAATCCCGATTCAGCAGGGGGCGATGGTGAACAGGGTTCAGAGTGCGTGCCATCCCATGGGGCATCAAAGGACCCACTGCCAGCCAGGGGCGGACGCGTCCTCTGGACCCCAGGGTTCCCCCCAGTGAGCCTTCTTGAATCAGGCGGCAGCTGTGGCCTTCGAGAAGCAGCAAAGGAATGGAGGGCTTCCCAGTCCACTGAGCCACGGGGGCTAAGTGCTGGCTTGTGACATGGGATGCCTCTGGGCACTGAATTGGGGGACTTCTCTGGCTTTCAGGGCTTGGATTGAGTGCCTCTGGCCCGAGGTCTTTAGGGAAGAGGGACAAGAGTGTCTTTCTTGTCAGGTGCTCCCAGGGCCGTTCTGACTTGTAGGAACCCTGAGTACAACCAGAGCAAAACACAGCCTAGCCCAGCCCAGCCCCCTTCACACAGTGGTGACACTGGAGCCCATGACTGCAGCCTCTCTGTCCAGCGAACTCCTTGAAGGGCATCCTCATGCTACTGCCCTTCTGCTCGACCGAGGCAGCTTGAAACCACCAGTGGCTCCTCAGGAGAAAGACAAGGTTCTGACTCCCATCAAGAGCGAGGGTCTTGGAGATCCACACGCACAGGCCTACCCTGCCTTCAGAGTCTCCATGAGGCAGGACTGGCTTTGGGGCAGTGGGTTTGGCTTGGCTTGGGGCTGTGCTTTATCATGCATGCCATCCTCTCCCAGTGATGGGTCTCTCTTGATGGCACGTCCACAGGAGGTGAGGTGCAGCCTTGCCCTCCGCCCTCCCAGAAGGGGAGCCCATGGCCGGTACTTTCAAGAGTCTTCTCTGACTCCAGAGTCCAAACGCATCTATTCTTCTAGGGTCTTCCTCGTGCAATGTGCAAATCTCCCATGATGACCTGGCAAACAAAAGATCCCTGGCTTGGTTGGGGGCAGCGCAGTCCCCAAAGTGACATCTTGAATCTGGTTTCTTCAACTTCTGCAAGGAGGTTCCCTGGCTGGCTCTCATTCTGGTAAACCTGGAGACTTCATTTTCTTTTCTTTCTTTCTTCTCTCTCTGTTTTTGCCAGTGAGTTTCTGCTGTGTGGATGAACCACGCTTGATTTCTCTCTCAGTTTGTCGATGATCCTTTGGGCTGCTTCCACTTTGAGACTGTGACTCGTGCTGCCATGGGTCTCGTCTATACGGTAGGCACACTCTTCTGCGAATGCTTTTCTGCTCGTGGGTACTGCGCTTGGTCGGGTGAACTAGGAAAATAAATTCATAGACCCCCATGTGTGTCTAAGAAAAGCTTTATCTAAGAGAGTAATTGCATATTAAGAAAACATCCTGGGCTAAGCCTCAGTGGCATAGTGGTTGTGCGCGGGACTGCGGCCCACTGGGTTGGAGGTTTAATTGCAGTTCCCAGGAGCAAAGGCTGGGCCTCCTACTCCCACCACCTGAGGGCAGTGATGCCTAAAAAAAAGAAAGAAAGAAAGAAAAAAAAAGAAAACATCCCAGCCCAGTTCATATCAAGTTGCTAAGTCTGCTATTAGCCCATATGTCTGACACCAATCAATCCAATCTAATCTCCTCAGACTTAGGCAGCACATGCAATGACACTGAATGCAGGAAGATCACAGGGCAGTGGGTGGAAAGTCTTGTGGATCCAGTGGCGGTGGAAGCATCTCAGCACTGGCGTGGGTCTCCACGTGGCTCCTCCAGCTCCAAGGCTTTGTCTGCCATCAGCCCAGCTCCCAGTGGCTTGTTGATAAGAATGTCCCTCAGAGAGACAAAGCAGAGGGAGAGAGAGTGTCTGGCCTCCAGTGAGCTATTTATCTCCATGGCACCTCTAAATGAGGTCTTCAACCTGCGCCCTGATTGACACACTAGACTCCACCCCTTCGCGAGTTGACAGGACATGATGTAACGAACCTTCTGAGGGGCATCGCTGGGTCACATGTCGACTGGACACGGTAGCTGCTACCACGGGCTCAAACCTAACCTCGGTGGTTGCTAAGGGTTGGAATCGACGGGCTGGTGCCTGACGACAGAAAAGGTACATTGAAGGGGCTCTGGTGGTGGTGTGGTTCAGTGCCTGGCTGCTCACTGAAAGCCTCCTGGCTGGAACTTCTTGAGAGGGAGACCATGGTCCGGCTGCTGCCGTGGTCTTGAGAACACAGTGAAGCTGTTCTGCTGGAGCTTGCAGGGCAATGGGTTGTGATTTGGACTCTGATCCTTCTTGCCGCACCACCACTGCCACTGCCACCACAGTGTGGTCACTTCACCATGGGCTCCACTTTCAAAGACCTTCCTGACGGCTGTCCAAGCAGCTCACAGAGGTGTGTGTGTGTGTGTGTGTGTGTGTGTGTGTCCCATGCCCCTGGCTCCCACACCCAGCCACTTTCCAGAACCACTGGCACACACATGTTCTGTGTGGCCTCGTCCAAGAGGCTGCAGGGCACAGGACAAAAGGAAGGGACACGCCCTGAGTCCCCCCATCCTGTGTGTGTGCCTCTCTGCCTCCGGTGCCTCTTCTCCGCTTTTCCTCAGTCAGATCTGTTTCAGATTTCAGAAAGTGCCCAACCCTGAGCTTCACCACCTCCCCCCTCCTGGGCCCTTCCTTGCACTCTGAGCCCTACGCTGGTCCCGTCTACATGCCCAGGGCTGGCCTCTAACCCCCACAGCTGACCGGGCTGCCACCCGAAATATGGGCTGTAGCGTCGGCGCCCGTCTCGAAGCAAACAATGAGCCACCATGGAGTGTGACCGAGACACAGACCGGGGGTGGGGTTGGGCGTGGGGGGCCTGCTTGGTCTATTCTAGTCTTTCAGGTGTTTCTACGGCTTGTTTGCTGCTGTACAGAATTGTTTTCTGGACTGTAACATGGATTTAAGGGTTATGTGTCCATCTACAACCGATATATTTCTGGTAATCTGACCCACTATTAATAGGATTTGCTTCTTAGTAGTTATGCTATGCTGACGAGCGCCTGACACCATCACGAGAGGTCTTCACAAGAGTCCATGTACTATCCATGCATGCTGAAGTTAGACATCGAATAAGGAAGCCAGGCCATGGCCTGCCAGAAGAGCAGATCTGGTTGGAAGCACGGCGGTACTTAAGAGGCAGGAAGGCGAGTCTTCTCAAGTACAGTGAACCTGTTGTCAGGAGAGGCCAGGCCCTGAAGAGGGACGTTGTGCTTGGTGAAGTGGAGGAACAGCGAGAACGAGGAAAGCCCTTGAAGACACAGTGGTTGCACTCCTGGGCACAGACCCAGCCATTCTAAGTGCTGCCTTCTGTCCTGGTCGTTATAAACTGGAATGGGCTCTAACCTTACAGTCTGTTTGTAGGAGACCCTTAGAGGACAGCACACATCTGGGTGATCAGAACAGGCTGTTGGATAGTCCTTGCCCTTGAATAAAGAAGGTTGGCCCCCTTACATGGAATGCCATCGCTATGGTGAACATTTGGTCGTAAACACGTCACTAAGCCCTCACTGATCTTTCCCACCACGTGCCCTGTATGTATCCCTGCACACCCGCACGCTTTCACACACTGTTCTCAGCACCTGTGGTCTACCAACTCGGCTTTCCTTTCTACTATCAACCACCCTTCTGTCCATCGAACACGCCCTTCTTCAGCCCTGCACTGTCCTCCACCACGCCAAGGTCTTTGTTCACATGGCCAGAGGTCACCAAGCCCTTCACTCTGGCATAGCAGTAAAAGAGGGTCTTTAAAGATTTGTGAAGAGCCCTGTTATCCTTTATGTCCATCTTCCTGTGGACTTCTTGAAGACACTTCAATGTGTCATCACCTGATCGGAATGTGAAATAGCAATGTTTTGGATTGTGTGCTCCCTTTTGTCACCCTAGCTATGGAAGTTACTTACGCCCCGCGTTGAATGAGTATCTCACGGGCAATGAGGCCTCCGTGTGGACATGGCTTTCTCCTGAGACTTCTGGGAAATCTTGCAATATTTTCCTCATGGAGATGAGAAGCCATCTCCCCGGTTGTTGGGAGTCAGTCTCCAAGACGACGAAGTACTGACAAGACAAGATGGCAGCGTCCAAGAAGCTGGAGGAACCCGAGGAGAAGCCACACAGCCTTATCCTGATGGAACCAGACCTCTGAAGCTGGAGAAGCCACATGGAGACCCCTGCCAGCGCTGAGTTGCTTCTGCCACCACTGGATGCTGTTGATGGACCCTGAGCCTTGGAAGTGAGGAGCCGTGGAGAGATCCCTGCCAGTGCCGGGACTCTGCACCCACTGGCCTGTGACTTCATGAGTCAGAAGGAGACTTTAGAGATTGGTATCGGGCGTCTGGGCTAATATCTTATGACTTATGACTTTGAACTGGACTGGGCTGGGATGCATTCTCAATGTCCCATTCCTCTTGCATATGAACCTTTCCCTTATATGGATGAATGCCGATGAATTTGTTTCTCTAGTCTACCCGGACCAACACAGGCACCAATGGGCACCACGGCGCTCTTCCACACGACAACTCCCCAAGCCCTCAGTTCCTGAAGTTTGCTTCTTTCTCGAAGACGAGGACCCGCCTCTTGCTCACTCTCAGCCGAGAGCATGTGGGCAGCGTGCTTTCGAAAACCTCCAAAGTCTAAAGCCGCCGGTTTACTCTTTTTGTTCGCAGCAACAGTTTGTGAATCGCGCACATCACGTCCTTTCTCCATGCAGCCCGTGGAGGCGAGCCACTTGTTCCTCTGCTGGCTGAGAGTGGAGGGGCGCTCGGGCCGAGTCAGGCTCCGTGGGCGTTTGTCCTCTGCATTCCCGTCCCTGCAGCATGACAGGGTTGATTATGCGAGCTGCTTCTTTGGCCTTGCGATTCAAAGAGAGTGCCCTGGAGTCCCCGTGCGCAAGACGTTGTTGTTCTTTCTCTGTTTAATTCGAACAAGATATACCTCTATCTTCCTTATCTACAGCGCACTCTCGCTCTCTTCACGTGAAAGTTGAACTTGAATAAGGAAGACAGAAGAGGAACTGATGCTTTGAGTCAAGGTGAAGACTAGTGTAAGCAGCAGGGTTGCCAAGAGAACAAGGAGATCTGTCTTGGCAGAGCTACGGCCAGGGCCCCTTGGAAGGGAGAAAGGCAGACTTTTTACCTCCTGTAATTCGGATGCCCTCCTGAGAGAACAGGGTTCCTGGGAAAAGGACCTCATAATCGGTCAAGAAGCAGGTGCTCAACGGGAAGGACAGACAAAGGGCTGCCACAAGGGGCTCACGCACGAGCACATGGCTGGGCCGAGTTCTGTTCTGTTGCACAGGGACCAGTGTCATAGGAAACCGTCACCAGAGAGCGAGCCAACAGACGCGTTCGTTTCGCGTGTGTGTAAGAGTTGGGGTTCTGACAGCTGGAGTCCAGTCGACGGGGTGCACGATGGATGTGGTGGTCAGGGGCTGAACCACCGTAGAACAGAGCAGAACACTGCCAATCTGCCCAGTCCCTATGCTGGCCATGGTGGCGGCCACAGCGTCAAGCTATCTCGTGGAAGGTCTGGGGCCTCCACTTTATCCTCCTTATGAGAACAGGCTCCCAGCTCCCTCCTGAGTGTGCCGTGGCATAATCGACACACTTTCAATACCGTCAGAGCGACCAAAACGTGATGTGGAGCAGACAGTGGGTGTGCGCAGGTGGGCAATGGGCCGGTAGAGTTCATTTCTGGAAGGGACATGCCCTCTCACGAGTGTGTGTGTGTGTGTGTGTGTGTGTGTGTGTGTGTGTCTACCCATCTACTGACCGTCTGGACTTTCTGTAGATTAAGGGAGGTTATTTTCCCCAATACCGAGTCTTTATGCCCTCACCTGTTTGTCCCCTTGGTCCTGGCCTGCCTGGTTCTTCCCTCAGGTGCACCTTCGACGCTCAGGTCAGCCGCCTCCCACCCCCTCCCCACAGACTCGCTCTCCCTGCTCTCTCGCTCCCTCCGGTCCTGCACTCTCCTTCTCTCCTGGTTCAAGCCTGCACTCCCCTCACGACTTAGTTCTTCTGCATCAAGGTCTGCACACTCTAAGGTGTCCTGCACCCCACCACTGCTATTTGAGGTATCTTTGTACATGTCTTTCATCGCAGACTGAAAACCTTCAGACCTCAGACGTCATCCCAGCATGCCTCTTCCTTCTGGTCCCTGCATCACAGCTGCCAGCGCCTCTCCAGTCCTTTGATGCTGACAAGGCGATGTCTTCTGAAAGTCTTGCCTGTTTATGGCCGAAGCCTATTTTCAGAGCTGGCCAAGCCTTCCGGTCTCGGTCTCCGGGAGAACAGCTCCTCCCAGAGTGCACTTGTTCTTCACCAGGCAGAATCAGGGCTTGGGCTTTGATGCTGTTACAGTCACTTTTAAATAGACAGAGCTCCTGGCTGGCCTGGAATCAGCCACAGGACCAGGGGAGAGTGTCTCCAAGTCTCCCACACCCCACTCGGGAGTGGGGTGCCCTATCCTCTGCAGTCTGGCCCAGCAGGTCCAGGTGATGGTGTAAGGGGAGTGGGTCATCATGTGGAACCCCGCCCAGTTCCAACCCACCAGAGGAGGCTCCCCAGCACAGGGGGCAGGTGGTCTGTCCATCAGCTCATCTGGGGATGGAGGGTCCAGTGGAAGGACTCAAACCTGGTGAGCTACATGGAGGCCTCTCCCAGGGGCTCAGTCCTCCCACCTCTCCTCTTGCTGTGCTGAAGGCTGGGGGTTGAGTCCTGGCAAGAATTGGCAAGATCATAGCTGGGCCAGCTGGTTTTCCTGGTTCTTGGTGTCCCCATCCACTCAGCGTGGGCCCAGGAGTCCACCTCTCGGCCTTGTCCGAGGCCAGGCCATTATTGGGTTTTTCACAGAACCCCTAAGAGATGCCTCTCCACCCAGAGGTCTCAAGCGAACGACTGAGTTGATTCTGACTGACCGTGATCCCTGGATGTGACTACTTTGACTTGTCCCCTTGGGGTCTCTCGGAGAATAGGTCCCCACATCGCTCTCCTGCATCATGACTGGGCAGGCCAGCAGCTGAACACATGATCCAGAGGGCACTGGGGCTCTTTGTGCAATGCCCGATGGGAATTTGTGTTAGTCCGGGCAGATGAGAGAAACAAATTCATAGATACTCATATGCATATAAGAACTTTATATATAAGAGTAATTGGATATTGAGGAAACATTCTGGTCTAGTCCAGATCAAGTCCGTAAGTCCAAGATTAGCCCATATACCTGATACCAATCTATAAAGTCCTCTTCCGACTCACATGCCACATGCAATGATGCCGAATGCAGGAAAATCACAGGTTAGTGGGTGGATCCAGTAGCAATGGAAGCATCTTAGTCCTGGTTGGGGTCTCTATGTAGTCCTTCCAGCTCAGGGCACTAGCGTCTATCCATGTGTCTTGTCAGCTGTTGCACGTCACTCTCACAGAGTGAACTGAGAGAAAAAGTGTGTCTCCCACCTCCAGGGAGGAATACAGGAGTTCCCAGAATCCTTAGGAAAAGACCATGCCCACAGACTCCACCCCTTCACACTGAATCCTCTCAAGTTGACAAATGATTACATAATTATCACAGTATTCCACCTGGCAGAAGCACATGCTGCTCAGTCTGGTATTCTTATTTCCAAGAATATTTAAAACTGGGAACTGGGCACAGAATGTTCCAAGCATGGGCCCTGGCCGTCACAGTGACCGGCAGAGTTGCTGTTCCAAGGAGTCATCCCTCCCTCTCTCTTCTTGGTGCTGGACAAGCTGCCTTCCTCTCTGATCTGAAAGGGTGATGTAGTCACGGAAGGGGTGACTTTAGGGTCTCATTTCTTGGGACTACTCTTCCTCAGATTACATCTGCTCCACCTCCCGAGGCCACCATGACGGCCTTGCAGAGAACCAGGTCGACATTCTGAGAGATGCGGGAGTCTACCTGGTATGTGGAAGCCATGCTTAGCCCAGCAGGAAGCTTCCCAGAGCAGCTGGGGTGGGGGGGGGGGGAGGCTGGCTTTATTCTGGTGTCCCCTGTGGTTATGTGAGCAAGTGAGGATCCTCTGGAAGGTCAATGGGACATGGGAATTCACTTCTTCCACAAATGCATCCAGGAATGGGGCGCAGCCCAGAGGGGTAAAGGTCACGGAAAGTTCTGAGTCAACCAGAAAACACCTTGGCAGAATGAATGACCGGGCCTCGGGGTTCAGGACTGTGGTCTCAGTGGACATCAAGTCCAGCTGGGATGACAGGGATCACCAGGACAATGTTCTTCATCCTACTTTGCGCTTTGTGACTGAGGCCTTAAAATCCCACGAGCGGTCCTGTACGATGCCACTCTCCACACCCAGAAGAACGACAATGGGTGGAAACCATTCATTCGGGGGTCCAATGGGTCGTGCAAATGCCAGTCTCCCACAAACCCGAGACCGGAAGCACTAGATGGTGCCCAGCTACCTTGACTGCCTGCTCTGTAGAGAATCATATTGGAAGATAGTGTGGGAAAACCCTGTGGGATCAAACTCAGAGTCCCCAGAGGGACCATCCTTGGTGGTCAGACAGACTCTGGCCCTGAGTCGCCTTTCCAAGTCTGTCACAGAAGTGCAGCCAGAAGCTAGGTCAAGAAGGAGAGACATCACATGGCGAAGTTCACACATCTTAGAACAGGGGCCATCTGGGACAAAGGGGCAGCAGCTCCCCAAGGGCAAAGTTCAGAAGGGCCCAGGGAGGAGGAGGAGGGGAAAGGAAAACAGGAGACTCGGGCTGGGGTGCCCTAAGTGAAGGCTTGCCATGGGTGATCTGCAGCAACATGCGATAGAAAGGTTCACTTGTAGGGCTGAGGATGAACTGTGCCAACCTCCACCCGATTCTCCATAACCTGCCAATCAGGTCATGGCCTGATGGCACTGAGGCGTGGACATGACCTTATGATAAGGAGGAACCGGGGAATCTCCCTCCCTCTCTCTTTCTCTCTGCCTTCACCCACCGGCTGGAGAAACCCTGAGCTCTGCCGGTCCCCATCTCCCCTCCACCCTGTTCTCCACAGGACTCTGCACTCCCGCCTGGGATCCGCTTAGCTTCTGCACTGTCGCACGTTACTGTGTGAAGAGGGACTGAAGGACTAGGGTCGGCCTTATGGTCTTGCGTTGGACCGGGCTGAGATATTTTCTTGATACACACTCACTTCTGGATATAAACATCCTTCTTAAATATAGATTTTTTAAGTGCTTTGAGAAAGAGTCTAGGAATTGTCACGTGACATGTGATAGCTATCTCAGCGGAGTCTCTGGATCACCCTAAAAGCCCACAAGGAGGGCAGGTCTTGGGCACCCTGGCTCCTGAGAAGATGAGGAGTTGGAGGCACGGGGAGGGGAAGTGGCTCCTGCAGGGTCAGTAGCCCAAAGGTGCAGTGGGACCACCCTTCCGGGCAGAGCGAGGTCCACACAGCAGCACCAGCCACTCCCCCATATGCCTGAGAGCCAAGGGGTCTGCCCCAAGTTGGGGGAGGGGACGCGGGATGACACTGCAGAGGTGGGGGCAGTGATGGTGGTGCCGTCGAGAAGGTGGCAGAGCCCTGCCCAAGGACACAAGCCAGCACTTTGCTCACCAGGTCTTCCGTGGGCTTGACGGGAAGCTGCCATGTTATGCCCTTTGTGAGGATGTCCACATCCTGCCCTTACATCCCAGCAGATGGCTCACTGCTGTCTGGCACGCCCACTGCAGCCCACAGCGTCCAAGGGAGCCTCTCCTGCCCGGGCCCCACCACACCCACACAGACATGGTGTGCCGGTCATGAGCTAATGTTAATTTTATGAGTGGGGAGGAGTGGAGTCTACCTTGTTAATCTGGAGGTAGACATTGAGTAGCCAATGAGGCCTATGTGTGGTCATGGCTTTCTCCTGAGACTTCTGGGAAATCTCGCCATATTTCCCTCATGAAAATGAGAAGCTATCTCCCCAGTTGTTGGGAGTTAGTCTGAGAGATGATGAATTACGGACAAGCCCAGATGGCAGCATATGAGAAGCTAAAAGAGCTGGAGGAGAAGCCACACAGTCTTACCCTGAAGGAACCAAATCTCTGAAGTTGGAGAGGCCATGTGGTGACCCCTGCCAGTGATGAGTTGCTTCTACCATCACTGGATGCTGTTGATGGACCCTGAGCCCTGGAAGTGAGAAGCCATGGGGAGACCCCTGCCAGTGCCAGGATTCTGCACTCACTGGCCTGTGACTTTGTGAGTCAGAAGGAGACTTTATAGACTGATATCGGACATGTGTGCTGATATCAGACTTATGACTTTGAACTGGACTGGGCTGGGATGCTTCTCATTGTCCCATTCCTCTTGTATATAAACTCTTTCCTTATATCCATATGCGTGTCTATAAGTTTTTCTAGTTTACCTGGATTAACACACATGGAACAGGAGGAACCCATGCAGTGTGACAGAACCTGGCCCAATCGGATGGGCTGGGGGCCGTGGGCCCAGCAGAGGGAACTGGACGCTGGGCTGGCCATCCCTGGCCCCAAGACGTGGATAGTACCAGGGGCTTGTTGGTTGTTCACACATGGGGTCTTCCTTCTCAGGGCTCGGTGAAAGAGGCTCTCAGTTGGCCCCGTCCTTTGTGGGCAGGGGCGATCTCCAGGCAAACGCATCCCTGAGGGCAGCAGGCCTGTGGACAGACAAGGCTCTCTGTTCACAAGGCTGGGTGTTGGAGGAGCACTCCATCATGGAGAGAGAGGCTGGGGGGCCGCACTTCAGCGCTCGGCTGTTAACAGAAAGGTCGGTGGTTAAGCTACTGTCCACTCTGCAGGAGGACAGGAGGCTGCCTGCTTACAGGACTGGCTCACGGGACTGGGGCCCAGGAGGTCAGCCAGGGCAGGGCAGGCGCTGGGCTGGGCAGCTCACTTTCGGCCTCTCTGTCCTATACCCTGGGCTCCCCTGGCCGGCTTCTTGAGGACCCTCATCATCTGTCTGTCTGTCTCTCTGCTCTGTGTAAAGTGCCAAGGCCCACCGAGGGGAAGAGGGGGCTGCAGGAGACACTGAGGCCAGTGTCTCCCCCAAACCCATGAGGGTCAATGGACCCGCACTTCTCGTTCCAACCCAGGGACATGTCTGCCCATGCTGAATGATGTGAGGAGGTGTACGTGTGTCTGTGGGTGAGCGTGCGTGTGCATGAATGTGCACGTGCATGTGGTGGCAGCGGATATGTGTCTCTCTGCGTGTGCATTTCTGTGAGTGTGCATGCATGTGTGATAGCAGTGTATCATGTCTCGGTATGTGTGCATCTCCGTGCATATGTGTGTCAGTGTGCAAGTGTGGTGAGAGGCGGTGAGTCTGTGTGTGTGTACATGTGTTTGTGCCTTCATGTATGTGTATGTGAACTTGTATACATGTGTGCTTGTGACTATGTAGTTCTCTGTGTGACTATATTCATGTGTGTGTATGCTTGTATGTAGCTGTGTCTGTGAGAACTGTGTATACATAGTGTGTGCATGTGTGTCTGTGTATGTGCATATATAGTGTGTCTCTGTATACATGTATATATATTGTGAGCATGTATATGTTCATGTATGCATGTCTATGTGGTTATAGGTAAGTTAGTGTGTATGTATTTACATGTATTTGTGTGTGTCAGGGGGACATTTGGGTGTCATTGGAAACCTGTATGTCTAAATTTACTTGTGTGCATGTGTACCTCAGCGTTTGTGTGTGTGGCTGTGTGCATACATCTGTGTGTAGCTCTGTGAGTATGTGTGTGTGAGAGCGTTTGTGTGTCTCTTAGCCTATGTACATCGTGTGTGTCCATGTGCTTGTGTGTGGGCTATATGTGTGCTTCTGTGGGTGTGTGCATTGGTGTGTCTCTGAGCTTGTGTGTGATTGTGTGTGGGGCAGGTGTGCATATGTATCTGCGTGTGTCTAAGTCTAGGCACATCTGTGTGTGTGTGGGCGTCTGTGTGTGTGGGGAGGGGTATGGAGAAGTCCCTGAGCCTGAGTGTGTCTCTGCGTGCCTCTCTGTGCTTGTGTGACACCGTGTAGGAGCAGAACTGTCACACACATCTGCAGTGGGGCCCTGAAGATCCCAGACAGGGCTGTGGCCTGAGGCTGGGATGGAGCTGGCATTCACAGGACCAGGCTGGCAATAATCGGGTTTCTTAGGGCCAGCCGCAGAGAGGACCAATTCATGGCAAGGTGTGAATGCCCACGGTGCTCACTCACCCTCTGGACGGGGGCAGAGATGCAATCACAGGGCGGAGGGTATGAGCTATGATTATACAGGGCTTGGTTCCAGAGCCCAGCTACCCTTTTCCGAGAGCTTTGTGCACAGCTTGCCATGGGTTCTGTTCAGAGCCAAGCCACACACTGTTCCCAGAGAGGCCTCTGGAGATGGCTGGGGGGAACCCAGAGCCTGCGAGGGCCCTGGAGGGAGCACAGCGCTCTGCCCACCAGCACCTCGGGTCCCGAGTCTCACACCACAGGCCAGCTCTCAGGAGCAGGGTCAGCCACCAGCCTGTGCCTCTGGCAGGAAGGTGGTGCCCCTCCAGGTGAGCCACCACTCTGTTCAGAAAGTGCGTGCCTTCCGGGCAATTCCAACTCACAGCGACCCCACAGGCTGGCCTGGAATGGGCCCTGTGGGGTTCTGAGACGATAGCTCTTCGTGGGGGATGTCCCCGGAAACCCTGGTAAAGGCAGGGCCTTGATTTGCCTGGTACCATCTTCCTCCCTTTTCTTCAACAACGCTGTGTCCTGCTGTCCCTGGGCAAGGGCAGGGGGGCAGAGTCAGGCACCGAGACAACAGGTTTCTGGGAGTGGGCAGGTCTGCATGTCTCTGCCGCACTCGGAGGGGCTTAGGCAAAGCTCAGGCCAGCTCTGGAGGTGGGCAGGCCCCACCTCAGCATCTGCCAGGGTGACTCAGGGTGACTCTAAGCTGGGGTGTCAGAGCCATAAAACCAGGGAGAGGAAGGAGCTCCCAGAAGGTCAATGGGCACACGCGCACCCGTGCTTGGCAATGTGGGCACAGTTCCAAATGGTTCTGAAGACACATGACCCTCCCGGGACCTCCAGGGGCAGCAGGTAGCCTTGCCTCCCACACTGTTCTTCCGCAGGCCCCTGCCTCAGCTCAGGGCAGGCGGCCACTTTGGAGTGACTGGAGGTAAGGAGAACTCAATGACTTCCAGGGCGTCCACTGTCAAGAAGAGGCAGACCTGCTGGGCAGGGAGGGCGGGCTTTGCTCCAGGGTTTGTGAGGGAGCCCCTTGATTGGAGGCTGGAAAGATTCGGGCTGTGAAGGGTTAAACAGGAGGGAGAGAACTAGGTGGGGTCAACAGTCAGGGCACATGGAGAAGTGACTGGGCTCTCACTCCAGTGTTGAGAGGAACAATAGAGGTGACATTATAGGAACAACAGAGCAAACACAGAAGTAACAAGAGATGCCGCCCCCACCCCACCCCCAGGCTTCATCCCCCCTCTGACAGGAGACAGGGGCTGGGGGCACTACCTTGTCCCAGGGCTTGTCCAGCCTTGTGGGTACTGCTTATGTAGGGGTCTTGTGGATTGGTTTTGGAACCACTGGACATGTTGGCATGCCAATCACAAAGTCACCTGTTGCTCTGTGGGAGAAAGACGAGGCTTTCTTTTCGGGGGTGGGTGGGAATTCTAGTCTAGCCTGCCGGGGGCGGGGGGCGGGGGGCTGTAGGTCAGCATCAGGTCCGTGGCAGGGAGGGAAGTCTCGCGACACCTGTGCTCCAGAGGTCTCTCCCAAGGCCCATTGTTTCCAGAAGTGGATCACCAGGGACACTCAGGACATTGGGAGGAAGCCTCTGAGGCACGGGTGTGCAGGAATCCCTTTAGAAACCGTGTCTGGGGAGCCTGTGCTGGGCCTGGGAAGCCCCTGAAAACCGGGCCGGTGCAGAGGGCCTCCACGTGAGGACACATGGCCAGCCCTGCTTGTTTGCAGTCCTAGCAGGGTGTGTGTGTGTGTGTGTGTGTGTGTGTGTGTGTGTGTCAGGGCCAGTCACTGTTGGGGTGACCAGTCTGTCCACATTCCCGTGGCTACCTGCTGCCCACGACCAGCTTTCCCGGAGCATCCCTGGTCCTCACCCCCACCTCTCCTGCAGCCAAACCACAGGGGCTGCCACACTGGAGGGAACTGGGTCCCAGAAGGAAGGAACTCATCCAGCGATCAACCAGGAGAGGAGGGACACCGACGGGACAGCAGGGTGACTGCACGGTGTGATGACAACCCCATTCCTGGAGGCCCAGGACCCCTTGGACACCAGGGGGCCGATAGCTCTGCAGTTCCCTGGCCTGGACATGGAGCACTGCCCTCTGGGCCTGCACATGGAGCCAGTGGAGGTCCTGGTTCTCCCATGTCCCTCAATGCAGCCCTTCCCCCCCATCTCCAACTCAGGCCTCTCCCCACAAGGTCCCCTGTCGGGCCTGCTCTGCAGCCTGTCCGAGGTCAGCACCTGTAGACACAAGGTCCCACAGGGCTTGAGGGGAGGAGCTAGAGGCCCCTCCTGGGCCCTTCACCAGACCAAGCAGGCTCCAGAGACCCCGGTGGTGGGTGACGAGCAGGCAGGGCCCCCACCTGGCTCACAGGTGCCCACACCTCCGCTGGTGCGTTCACAGGTAGAGATCAGCACTGTGCCCGCTCCTCTGGCCACCACCCAGCCAGCCTGCAGAGGGGAGCAGACCCAGCTGTGCACCAGCCAGGGGCAGGAGGCCGCTTGGTGGGAAATGCCCTGGTGAACCAGTCCGTGAGAGGGGCCTGCGGTCAGTGCCAGCACGGGGACCAGGTTCTGTGCTCCCAGCAGGATGGTCGGCTGGGCTGTTTCTGGCCTCAGAAGGGTCTGATTCCCGGGCCGCGTCCAGCCCTCTGTCAGCTGCCCCAAACTGGCCACTCCAGAAGCAGTCGGTCATGCATAGGGCATCTCAGCTCTCCCACCTGCACCCTCGGGGTGACCGCTCCCTCCCGGCCTCGCGCCCACTCACCGTGGTGGTCTTGATGCGCCCGCCGGGCTGCGTGCAGGTCCAGCCAGAGCGATTGATGAGCAGGTCACAGCCCTCCCCCTCCAGGCACGGAAGCATGTCACACCACTGCTTCGTCTTGATGATGCGGGCTGCAGGCAGAGAGGACACACACGTCAGGGCTGCTCCCAAGGGGGGGTGGGGGGTGGGCAGCAGCAGGCTGACTCCTTCCTGCCCCATGGGGGTTGGGGATGAGCCTGCAGTCAGAGAGTCCAGCATCCGCAGGCATCGGTGCTGACTACAGCCAGTGTGGTCCAGCCTTCCGTCCACCAGGTGGTCAGCACAGGGGTCAGAGAGACTCTGCTGTGGTGACCGATCCCTGGTTTACCTGAACTCAGAATTGGGAACTCACCTTGACCAAGAATAAGTTTCTCATGTAAGAGTGGACACCCTCACTGCCTGCCATACTGGGACGATACCACTCACTGTAGGCCATCCAGGGTGGATGCCACCAACTGATGGCCATACTCAGGGGACGCCACTCACAGTAGGGTCACCTGGGGTTTAGCATTCACTGCTGGCCATCAGGGTGGACGCCATGTATTGATGGCCATACTCAGTGAACACCACTCACTGTAGGGCCATCTGGGGTTGACACCACCCATTGCTGGTCATCAGGGTGTATGCCACCTATTGATGGTCATCCAGGATGACCACTGTTCCCGCCCGGTCTGGCCCTCCCCACCCCGTGTGTCCTGATGCCGTGGGCGGGGTCCCCAGTGTGTGACAATGCTGCAGAGGGACTGGATGAGGTTAGGGGCAGGACTGATGAGGGACCAGATGCCAGGGGTCCAGGAAAGTGTTGAAGGGGCAGTCCTGGTTCAAAACCTACCCCGCTTTGGCCCATAGGGACCTTAAAGAGGCTTTGTGCTCCCAGGGGCAGGGTGTGCGGTCAGCTCACACTGCACACAGCAACACACATATGCACATACACATGTGTACAACCACATGGATGCATGCATGTGTGTATACACACATACAGTCATACATGCTTCTTCATGCACATGCATGCACACATGGAAGCGTGGTGTGGTAGTCACCTAGCCACCTAAGACATGCATGGTGTCTATTGAGGACTAAGAGTGTAGGAGTAGAGTCTAGCCTGTCAATCTGGAGATAACTAAGGAGAACTCTGTGTGTGCATGGCCTTCTCCTGAGAATTCTGGGAAATGTAGTAATTTCTTCTTGGAGGTGGAGACACTATCTCTCTTGGTTCACCCCCAGGACACACTCCCCTGTCCCTGCGAGACATCCCTGAGGAGGACCCACATGGACCCACCCTGATGTAGCCCTGGGTACTGAGAAGCCATGCAGCGCTGAGACATTTACAACGCCCTGGATCCAAAGACTTTCTCCCCACTGGCCTGTGATCACCTTCATTAGACATCATGGCATGTGTTTTGTGAGTCTGAAGAGGACTTTATAGATTGGTATAAGACTTATGGACTTGATCTGGACTGGCTGGGAAGTTTTCTCAATGTCCAATGGCTCTTGTATATAAATCTCTTTCTTATACACATGAAGAGTTTCTATGGATTTGTTTCTCTAGTCTACCCAGTCTAACATGCGTGGCATGCACAGAGGTACACTCATCCCAGCAGGCTCACACAGGCCTGGCATGCAGGAGCACACAGAGGCCAGGCAGGCACGCACGCACGCACACATGACCCGTCTGTCGATCAGGCCAAGCACACTCCGCATTTGTCCTCCCTGGACTCTCTGCTAGCCCAGCCCACTTCCTGCTGGGGGAGGGGCCGCGGGCCTGGGGTTCCAGGGACAAAGGGGTCTTTCATGTTGCTGTGACAACTTTATTTCACCCTGGCATGGCCAGGGCGCGGCTTTGCCTGGGGGTTGCCTTCTGGGTGCCCAGCCCACACATGTCATAGCCAGGGGGGGCCCTGGAGGGCACGGCAGCCAGGACCCCTGGCCTGGTGGACAGCAGACAGGAGACGGGAGTGGGCTGGAGGCCGGGCCAGATGGGGTAGCGGGGCTGAGGGGTCCTTAGAACACCACCCTCTGTCACCTTCCTGTCTCTGGCACTCAGGCCGGCCTAGCCACATATGTGCATGCTGGTTCATCCAGGAGTGTGTGCACATGGTCCCTGCACATGCATGTACACCTTCACATGCACTCACACACACACACACACACACAGGTGTGCGCAGACATGCCTGCCTTCCTGTCCACCGGTGCAGACACAGGTTCACACAGGTGTGCGTGCACACACACAGACACAACACACAGGCACACGCTCACACAGATGGACACACACAGTCCCAGGCCCATGCCCACACATACAGTCCTGTGCACACTTCCTGTTCGCCCTGGTGGCTGCGGATGGCATGTGCCTGCGGAACCCCTGCACCTCTCCCTGGGAGACCCCCAGCACCTGCGGAGAGCCGCCAGGTGACCTGGAGGTGCTGCCCAGGCTAGTGCTCCTAGGTCCGCCTCCTCCTGCCCCCTGGGTCTGAGGACCCAGAATATAGAAGCTACTCAGCTTAGCCAGTGTTAGAGACAGGGCTGGGCACTGAGGCGGGGGGCAGGAGCGAGGACTCCCCAAGTGTGCACTGAGGAGCGGAGCTCTGGTGCTCAGGTGTGTTTGTGTTGGGAGGCGTGGGGAGTGGTACGCAGGTAAGGGAGGGAGGCTGCTCAGTGCAGATGTGTTTGTGTTTGAGCAGGGCTGACCACTGCGGGGTGGTCAGGGGCGGGGGGCAAAGGCAGCATCCGTGGGAGAAAGGCTGTGCCCCCGCAGATGTCTGCCTTTGGTCCCCGTTTAGAAATCCTTTGACATCAGGCTTGTTACCCAGCAAGCCCTGGTGGGAGAAGCTTCGAAGGCAGCTGAGATAAACCAAGGAGTGTGTGTCACTCTGTGCACACGCACAGTAGCCGCGACCCTCCCTGACATGGCCAGCAGAGCCAGTCCCTGGAGAGACAGCATGCTGGGTGGCATACAGGGGCGGCGGGGTGGCCTTGGGGCAGGCCTGGGGCCCATGGTGCTGCTGCAGGTTGGACTGACTTAGCGCTCCCTCTCAAGGCCGGCCTCTGTGGGGCCACAGTGGCAGTGACAGTTCCACAAACTGGATGGGGTCCTGAAGGGGTGAGGATGACCCCTCAAAAAAGGCCATGGGGGAGGGAGGGAGGGAGGCAGGGCTCAAACAGTGCCATGGCCATTTCCCTGAATCACACCAGTGGATGTTGTCCAGCTGGAGGGTGTGTGTGTGTGTGTCCGGTTTATTATCCACAATGGGGGCAACATAAATAAAATACACATCTGCTATTAGAGAGCAGGGCCCCTGTGTAGGACCAGCGCCCAGCATCCCTCCCTGGGCTGTAGCCTGCTGGCACCTTGCTTCTGCGGACTCTCCAGATGCTCCATTAGTGGAGATGGAATAAAAAGCCCAGCCCAGCGCTGGGCGCCCAGTTCCTTTACACTCCAGAGAGCTGATGGTCTTCTGGACGCAGCTCCCCATTCATCTCCCACCTCAACGCCCCATACACTGGCCGGTCACAGCCGGCTACTCCACTGAGGTGGCCCAATGTGTCTCTGCTCAGAAGTGCACAGGCCTGTGCAGGATATGTCCCATGGACTTGTGCCTGGGCAGCAGCTGGTGTGACCCGCAGGTCCACGCCAGGGAGGGCCAGTGGTCTTCACCCCGCTTCACATGCTGCAGAGGACACTGCTGGACCTTTCTGGGATGTGACCTTTCCCAGGCAATACGTCTCCCTTAGGAAGCATGAAATCCTTTTCCCGGGGTCTGGTGTCTGCTGGCAACGCAGCCAAAGCACATGGGGCAGTACTGTCATCTCGCGTCTAAGGAGCGCTCAGACCGTGCTTCTTCCCAGACAGGTGGGCTTGTTCTGGACATGCAGGGCGCTTTCAGGATTCTCCGGTGTTGCCATCCCAAGGCATGGATTCTTCTTCAGGGGCTTTTAGTCAGAGGCCAACTTTCTCAGGTCTGAGAGGGGCCAGAGCACTGCTTCAAGCCCCTGCAGGTGGGGTATGGGGTAGGGCCCAGGGCTCCGGAGGGTGGTCTCATATCCTGACACCTCTTTTTGTCTTCTGATCCTAGCTGTGACACCCCACAGCAGAACCTTGGCCATTCTGATCTCAGTGTTCCCATCCGTAAGGAGGCTGGGGCTGTCACCTGGAAGGACAGCTGGCAGGTGATGCCTGAGGTTACCTGTCAGGTAATGGGGGTGGCAAGAGGTAGTCAGGGTGTCCTGAGGGTCAGTGCTGCCACGTCTCCACTTGCTGCAGCTCGCAGTGTCCAAGAAAGCTTTGAAAGCAGCCGGAGAGGCGGGCAGCAGCCTGCTGGCCCCACACAGGTGCCGCAGTCAGCCCAGCACACTCATGCTGCTCTCCGCTGGACATTCCTGCTCTAAGTGTCCCAGGGTGAGGTCACCTCCCTATAACTGAGGCACTGGGAGGGCTCACTCCTGCTGGGTCTGATGGTCAGGCCCTTGTTCTGGGCGTGCCCAGCCTCCCTGAGGCTCCCCTGGTCCTCCCCATCCTGGTGACGCTGGTGACAGGTGGTTTCTCTTTCCTTCAGGATGCTCCTGCGGAAGTACCATGGGGAGGTGCGGGGGTGAGGGTGGGGGCTGCTTGCTGAGCAGAGATGCCTTTTCTCCCAGCTTGGGAGACTAGCAGTCTGAGCTCCCAGAGCCGGCTCTGGAGGAAGGTCCTGGTCTCCTTTGGCATCTGGGCCTCTGTTTCCTGGTGGTCTTCAGAAGGCCGCTCTCTCCGCCCTCTGATTCTGCTGCTTCATGAAGGACTGCATTGATCAGATGGAGACCCCTCCCTTCACTGACAGAGCCCCTCACCCCAGAACGGCTGTTGGTATACGAGTTACCAACGAGTTGAGCCTGACTTAAAAGGCTGCAAACCTGGGCCAGCCTCACTGTCCTTGCTGGGTGAGCCTGTGGCCACCCAGGTGAGGCCTGGTGAGTCTGATTGGGGGGCACAGTTTAACCCATAGCAGACAGGGTGGGTGGGCCCAGTTCTGCTGGCTGCCTTTCCTCCAGGGTGGTCTTTGGGACTCCAGCTTCTGTTCCTGCAGCTGCTCTGCCCCACAGCTATGGGACATTCCTGGGCTTGTGAGTCTGGTGAGGCTGGGTGTCTTTCCTCCATGGTCTTGAAAGAACACTAATTCCCCTTTGTTTGACATCATGGCAGCAAAGTCCTTAATTTGCCCTGAATTCTGCAGAGAAGGGGGTCCCCGGTTTCTCCTGGAACACTGGATAGCTGTCAGTAAGAAAGGTCCCCTGGCTCTCTCCTGGACCATTTCCTCGGAGTTGGCAGTAAGAACAGGCTTCCTGGTCTCCCCACCAGGGTTCTTTCTGAATCCATTCTGAGCTTCCTGTCTGCCTGTGGACTTGGCCTGCTGTGGTCTGTTTCTAGGGAGTTGCTCCCATCCAGGGGGCCTCGTGGTCGATGCTGCCTGGTCTGTGCTACCTTCCCGAGGTTGGTCTGCCCTGTTGGAGGCCGCTGTAGTGGCCCTGTGCACGCGTGTCTGCTCTCCCCACCACCACATCCTCTTCCAGAAGCTGGTCCAGGATGAGCGAGCCTGGAACTCAGCACCAAGCAAGCCCACATCCTCCACTCCTCTCTTGCTGCCCAGCATCCGGACACGGCCCTGGATCTGCTGCCAGCGAACCTTTCTCACTCCCCAGGGACACTCTGGGTCCTGAAAGAGGAGTCACTGCCCAGGGATCTCAGGCCAGAGGACATGCTCCATCCTGGCTCTCCTCTGGTTGGACACACTTGATTCATTCCTCACACACACAGCAGGCAGGGTGGCAACTGCACTGAACCCTGCTTAGTCCCCCCCACAGCTATAGACCCTGTTCAACCCCCTCAATCCCCCCACAGCTGATGGACCCTGTTCAATCCCGCTACAACTGATGGACCCTGTTCAACGCCCTCACAGCTGATGGACCCTGTTCAACCCCTCACAGCTGATGAACCTTGTTCAATAC